>CAKNWU010286187.1:0-14242 GCA_932072015.1 Andricus quercustozae
CTTTATTTTTATCGAGAATTAAATCTTATTTTCTTTGGTAAAAAATTTTCTACAACTTTACCGCATCCAGTGTTTGAAAATTATGCTTTAGTGCCTAAAAGCATTAACAAATAATTTTTAAAAGAAAAAAATATAATTAACAAATAGTAATGGTTTACATTAATTAATTTTCGAAAATTTAATGTAACAAAATAGTAAAATTATTTTTCTTGAGAAAACAAGCTAAAGAAGGAGCAATTCATAATACTACTGTGCCAAACAATGCACATGGAGTTTGTTTAAAAAAAATGTTTGCTCAAAATAGTAAAAAAGATCCATTTTTTACTAAAATTTTGTTTTGTGCTTAAATATAACTGCTATATATTAATAAATTAATGCATGTAGACTGATAGAAAGAATGATCCCTAAGGCTAATTAGCCCTCCAAGGAACATAATATATGTGAATAATAAAATATATAATTGTTAGTAAACATTTAAATTGTTATATTTGTTCAAATATTATCAAAATTATATTATGTTTACGAAAAGAGCATTCCTCTTATTAATAACAATATTTGTCAATTGTTTTATTAAATTTGTTTATAACAATTGAATGGATAACTAAAAATAAGATTTATAATCTGTATGTCCCGATGCATTGATTTAGGACTATATAAAGTTCAGATGATTAGATATTGAAACTTAAAAAATAATTTGGTAAAAAATGTCACTTTCTTAAAATACCTAGGAAAATTGAAAATGATTTTCAACTATGAAAAATTAATTTAAAGAGAATAATTAAACAGATTTCAAAAGATTTCTGAAGATTTATAGAATTATCAAAAAAGTATGTGGAAGATTATAAGGCAGGTTTTGTAATTAGGTAGGATTTAAAAAAAAATTGGGCAAATTCAAATTATTCAAAAAGATATTCCGAAGTTTTAGAAGTTTTGAAAAGAATTTAAAATAGTTCGAATTTCGAGAAGATTTAAAAAAATTTAAAAAAAATGTAGATTTGTTTATGACTTCGAAAAAAAACTTTTTAATGATTCCGAAAGATTTCAAGGGATTAAAAATCGTTCCTAAAATTCTTAGAAAAATTTCAAGTGATTTATTATTTGGACAAATTAATTTAAAAAGAATATTCAAAAATATTTCATATCTTTTTAAAAGATTTAAAAATCGCCGAAAAGGTATCTGGAAGATTTTAGGGAAATTTTTTTTTACTTCTGTAGGATTTAAAATAAATTCGGGAAAATTCGAATAATGTAGAAAGATATTTAGAAGTCTGGAAACAATTTCAGAAATAATTTAAAATTTGACAAGATAATGAATAATTTGAAACGGGGCAAATTTTAAGGCAATTTTTGCACTTTTTGAGAAGAAACTTTTTGCGAGGAAAAATTGAAATCATTTTAAAAGATATTTAATACTCTTGAAAATATTTACGAAATAGCTATTTTGTTCTCTTTTCGAGAATTTTTTGACATTTTTAGGAAAAATTGGAATCATTTTAAAAGAAATTTAGAAGCTTTGCGAAAATTCAAAGATAAATTAAATCTTGAAAAATTTTCAAAGTATCTACAACAAAATGTAGATTTTTGAAGACTTACAAATATATTTAGAAGGTTTTTAAAAATTTTCAGAGGTTTCAGGAGAATAACAAACCTTAAGATACACGCTTTTTTGATTTTTTGTAAAATAATAATAGTTTTACCTACTACTTACTCAACAAAATGATTCTAATTAAAATTATACTTATGTAAGTATTTTCTCGTTTGCATGTGTAATATAAAAAATGATATATTAGTCGAACTTTTCTCTGCGCATACTATAAAGTTTTAATATCTATAATAATCAGTTTTGCTCATAAAATATTTTCGTGAGGGAATGAAAAGGAACTTTCTTTTATTTAATTACGAAAAAGATTAGATAGAGCTGTGATGAAAGATTGATGCCTTCAAAACAATAATACATAACCTCTTTATTATTAATTTTAATCACAATTTACATGTAACATTTTAAGACGACTTCGGATCTCAAACAATTTTATATCTTAGTTTTACATTTTTTTGTAATTCAATTATTCGTGTTGAGGAGTGTCGTTCACATTCACTACGATGAAATTGAATAAGATTTTGCGCCGATATCCTATTGGAGTTTCCCTAATTTCATCTTGGGTCAATAAGGTAATAGTGCGACTTACCATGTTTAGCTTTGCCCGTACTCTATTGTTCAAGTTACCATTATATGCATATATTCCAGCCAGAACATTACTGCTCTCCAAATATGCAAAGACGTCACCATCGAATGTTGATAAGACAATTTGTTCTTCTTTTGGCACGGGCCCAAAGCGATGCCGTCCTGTGAGTATTTTAATATCATTATCCGCAGGGAAAGTATATCTTCGAAGTTGGAATTGCCGGCGAAAATTTCTAGTGGGAGTAAGCCGAATGAACTGAATTTGATCAAGTCCATATCCAACTACGTCAGAAAAGCGTAGCCTGGTAGGTGGTGTTTTATGCTTGGCAGAAGGAGACCTGGACCTGGCACGAAGAGGCGTCTCGGTAGGAGGAAGACACCTGGTAATAAGTGGAGTCTCGGTAGGTTGAAGAGACCCAGCACTAAGAAGAGTCTCAGCAGGAGGAAGAGATTTGGCAGGAGAATGCTGTCTGTCAGAAGAAAATTCTCCAACACGAGGAACAAGTGGAATAGGATCGCCATTCGGTAAACACTCAAACTGTGAACCTAACTCTGTAAGAAGAACAAAAGAATTTTGGTTTTATATTTGATATGAGCCGCTGATAATAAAAAGTGGAAATGTTAAGAATGACACCAGGACATGGTGCTTAAACAATACATGTTATAACCTAAATTGTTAATTCAAATGCCTACAGATGAAAGCACAGCCCTCCATTAAAATTCTTGCAAGTCCTGAACAAATATCCAAACATGTTGCTAGATTATTTAATCCAGATTTCAATGCGAGGTTTAAATCTTAATTGCAACTTGAAGTGGATACCTGGATACGCACGTGCAGACTTCTCTACTGGATTAAGTAATGGATTAAATAATTCTTTGCATTACGCGGCAGCGTGCATAACCTGCCGCATTGAAAAATTTGTTTTATACTCTAGAGTATCTTTGTATTGTCACCATATAATATCATTTTTGTGGAGATTGTAGCACAAACGTTAGTTCTGTAGACAACATAAACAATAGGTCTTGAATTCGAGCCTTGAGGGAGTCCCAATTTCGACGGATAAGCTTCAGAAGAGTGATCCGCAAACGGAACATAGTGATTCATATTTTGTATAAAATTGTCAATGAGCATATGAATATTGATTAGTGGATTAAGGTAATGTAATTTCATTTATAATAGCCTGTGGTCCACGTGAGAAAAAGCCTTTGAGAAATCGAAATCCGTTACATCAACTTGCTCCCCACTCTTTAGCGCTATTCTACGCATCAGGTACACACATCTCAAAATTTTTAGAACGTTGTTGACAATAGAGATAGACTGCTAATTTCGTATTTCAAATCTATTGTCACCCTTAGCAACTGGGCGCACTTTGGTTTCTTTTCACTGTTATGGATAAATTCCACTCTTAAGAGCAATGTGCTGAATAATAATTGTTATAATGGTCTTCAGCCAATTTTTAGATTATTTCGCGAATTTCATTGTGATTGTCTGTGTCAGAGCGTGATTTTATCATTTTACTTCTCAACTTGTTTTTGATTGTTGAAAATATCTTTAATTTATTAGAAAACCAGGGAGGGTAACGAATGTCGGAAGAGTTACACTCTGGAGTAGGAATACCACAGAATTAATAATCTTATAAATCTCATTTAAATTAAGTTGAGCTATAGGTATAGACGATCCTGCTAACTACCGTCCTATTGCCTTAGTTGACTGTGTTACAAAGATGTTTACACAGACTCTCTCCAAAAGGCTGACAGCTTGGTCTGATGACATGCAACTCCTTCCAAAGCGGCAGGCAGGTTTCCGGAGGGGGAGAGGTTGCACGGATCAGATCTTTACCCTCAACGCAATGATTCAAAATCGTCTGAGACTGAACGGAGGCAAACTTTGTGTACTCTATGTGGATTTCAAAGCAGCCTTTCCCTCAGTTAGTCATAATATCATATGGAACAAATTAATCTCGAAAGGTTGTGGGTCAAAATTTATTAGATTGGTAATGGATTTTTACTCTAAAGCTAATATTGGGAACAGGGGAAATAAGGGCGTCTCCGGATCGGTAGATGTAACGAAAGGAGTCATGGAGGGGGAGGTTCTAAGTCCCACAATGTTTACATTGTTAATTGCTGATTTACAAGAATTTATGTATGCTAGAGGTATTAGAGGTGTATCAATAGACCGTTTGTTGGAAATATTGCTTTTAGCTTACGCCGACAATTTGGCTTCCTTTGCGGACTCCCTGGTTGGAATGTGTAAGATTCTTGAAGGATTATTGGATTACTGTAGTCTGAAGTCAACATAGAAGTAACAAAAATAGTAATATACAGAAAGGGAGGTCATGGCCTTGATAAAAAATACCCACCCTTTATTACCGGAACCTCCGATATTGATATTGTCAAAAGTTAAACCTACCTAGGCACCGCATTCATCCAATCTGCACTTTTTGTCAGGGCGAAAGATGAAGCTGTTCGTAAATCTAACCTCGCTGTAGGGGCAACGATTTCTCTGATTCAAAGATTAAAACTTAACTCATGGAAGCCTATTGTTCCACTTTTCGATAGTAGATATAGAGAAAATTCTCAATATTTCCGCCGATCGATACCCGAAGAAATGTTATTTCAGATTAAGAGAACTGGATAGATTAAAAGATGATTTGTCAACCCTAGAGAAATGCAACTGGGCCCGCCAGGTTAGAAGTATATTTAAAAAGATTGGGTTAGAGGGTGATTCGAATTTCTTTCTCTTGCCTCTCTGCAGAAGAATAAATCGACATGGATAAGATATTATGATAAAATACTATATCTAGAAGATTTACAGCGAGCCCACTTGTCCTCTGCTCTGATACTTTATCGTCAATTAAACTTGCGAGAAGAACCTCAGAAATATTTAACTCTGGCAAGAATGTCACTCGGTTTTATCAGAATTATAGCGCAATTAAGGTTAATAAATAAGTGCATACCTAGACTTATAATCAAGAATAAAACCCGCAGTTTGCATGTAGATGCAATGTCAACCCTACTTAATTGGAAAATGTTATCAGGTTCCGAGAAAATATCCGCTCCAAAATTATTCAGATATCATCAGCTGCTGAGGTGGATGCGACTGCGCATGCTCACAGGAACCTAAGCGTAAATTTAGAGTTTGGAATGTTTACAAAAAATGAGATTAAAAGATATTGTTTGTCTTTGGTTTTTAGAGCGGACAAATTTCCAGTTTAACTCAGTATGCATTCTGATTCTGGAATTCGAAAGAATTGCGTGTCAATAAGGAATGTTTTTCGAATTCTATTTTTCATAACACGCAAATTCTGGATTCCTCCAGAACGAATTCAGATTAACTTCCTATTAATTTCAGACCAACTTAAATAGAGTTTGGAAAAAATAGCAATTGGAATAGAAACCTGATTACGTCAGTCAAATTGTAATTTACAGGAAGCATAACAAACTTTTTAAAATTATAGGTATATTATAGTATTACACTCACCAATAAAATTAAAGATGATTATCAACGCCAAGACCAGAATATAAACAATCCCCATGTTTTTCGATTGTAGGAAAAAACTGATTAATGCGTTAATGAAGAATTTGGTTGAGAGTGTGTCTAGTGAATGTTCTAATATTTCATTAGAATATAGACTTGTGATATCCGAATCGTTATCTCATATTTGCGCCAAGGTTTTTATTCTGAGATAATTATATTTATTTTTCATGAATCAGTACAAGGAGAGAAGTTTCGTAACAGAGTCTTTTAGCCTTAGTTCTTATACTAAGAAATGAAAAAAATAAATACCTTCGTCAAATAAAAAGCTATTTTATTGGACAATATTTAAACTTCAATGGCTTTTTAATTTAAAATTTATCATTTTTAGTTAAAAAACTAACTCTTTGATTGAAAATTGGTCCTTTTTTTAGTTAAAAATTATTTCATTTTATTCAATGAAATTTATGAAAATTTACTGAAAGTCATGGAAATTTTCGAAAAATGTTGGATAGCTATGAGAATTTCATATAATTAATGATAATTTGGGGAAATGTTAGGAATTTTTGTTAATTTATGGAATTCTTGAGAAATTAAACGGATTTTTGGGGTTCTAAAGTAATTCACTGAATTATTGGAAATTGAAGGTTATTGTAAGAAATTTGTGTTGGAGAATTTTCGGGTATGCAGAGATTTTTTAATTGTGTTCCAATCCCTTTCTTTATAATTGGACTTACCACCTTATGAAGAATTAGCTACGTATTTTGGATATAATTTGGGCTCACAACAAATATTTCTCGTATCAAGTTGGTAGTTGGGTGTATACTTTAAACAATAAATCATACGAACAATGGCGTTGTCTGGGGTTAGATCAAAATTTCGGTCGACGAAAGGCATGCCCTCGGAATCGTTTAGATATTTTATGATTACCTGAACAAAAAGGAGAAGTGGTACAAGAATGATACAAAATGGAGATATTAAAAATGAACTCGAAATATGGTCGGGAGTTGATAAAGAATTACATGGTAGCCGAGGAGTTGGTCTGATCAAGTGATCATGTATTAGAGTGTAAAACAACATGTCAACAAGCATGAATGTATATCTCTTAAATATCAGTGGGCGGAAATAAAAGTGGGAATCAGATGACTATTTTTTATAAGATTTTTCGCCCCAGTTGATGGTACAAGTAGAGCAGAAGAAGATAAGAAAATGCAAAATAACGTTGAACCAACAATTATATTGAAATTATATTGAAAAGTGTTCAAAAGAATATACTCAAGAGCGGTGACGAGAATTCGGCGATAAGGCTGAGCCAGTAAATTAATATAAAAGGGATAGTTCTAAATGATTGAACAAGAATTAGCTGAACAAGAAGTAATCCAACGTAAAATAAATTTGGTGGCCCTCAAAAACCGTAATTTTCTTCAGCTAAATGCAACTTATCTCCTCACAGAAGCTGTCAATCAAGTCTATAGCAGCGAAAACAGTGTCTGGTACATCACTTTGTTCAGAAAAAAACCTACGAGCAATCGCTAAACCAAATTCAGCATCTCTGAATTTTGCTAATGGTGGTGTTATATCCTGATCCTCGGCATCATTCTCGTCATCAGATTGCAAAGGTTCTTCTTTCTTTACACTATCCAATATCTCACTGAATGTGGTTTGATTAGAAATTATTAAATTAGTGTCCACATCAACAAAATCTTCGAAGGTTAAATCTGTGAATCCCATTTTTCTTTGTAGATCAATCCATTCTTCAGAAGTTCTCTCCGCAGAATGTTCGTCCTGTTCTTGTATGACAGCTGTTTCAACTTCAGCTTTCATGAAAGCAGCCTTTCCACAGCAATTAGCAATTGTTTTATAAGCGACGTCAGACCAAACTCTGTTCAAGTCAAAAATGTCATCCAACAAATTCGGTAATTAACTTTCAGGTTCTTGATGATTCCTTGATCCATTGGTTGAAATTTGGCAGTCAAATTCGGTGGTAATTGAACCACATTCACGGCTTTTAGCGATTGAATGAAGACTTTTGGATGAGCTGGACAATTATCCACAAATAGAAGAACTTTCCAATTTTCTCTTTCGAACTTGCGATCAATTTCATGAAGCGAGTCTTCACATACTGAACTGGTCACCCAAGCTTTTTTATTGTTCTCGTAAAGCACTGGTAAAGTCTTGCCTCCCTTGAAACATCGTGTATTCTTTGATTTTCCTATTACCAATAACTTAAGTTTTTGTTTACCAGACATATTAGCGCAGACCATCACAGTAATACGATCTTTGCTCTTGTTTCCAGCATGCCAAGTATCTTCCTTAAATCCCTGGTAAACATTATTTGAAAAGTCCTGTTTCATCTGCATTACAAATATCTTCTATCACATATATTTTTATCAAACCAGGCAAAATGTCAGTGAGGAACTTTTCACATCCTTCTTCCGAAACAGAGGCACTTTGTCGACTTAATGTCCTGTACACAATTCCAATTCGTGTTTTTGAACTTTTCTAGCCACCCAGATCTAGCTTTGAGATCCTTGTATTCTTAGTGAGCTGCACAAAATTCAGCTTTTTTTTTGCACTATAGGACCAGATAAGGGAATATTCTGGTTTCGAGCGGATTTCATCCATTCCACCATCTATGTTTGCAACAGTGGAAAGCGAGATGTCTTAATGCGCTTTTGAACCGGTTGGAAAGATGAATGATCATCAGCAGCCAAAATCTTCTCCTTGCTCTTAATAATAGAAGACAGAGAGTTAGCAGATATTTCGAAACCAGAAGCAATTTCCTTTTTCTTTTTAACTCCTTTCTCGACACTTTGAATGAGTTTTACTTTTTCACTCAAAGATAGTGTTTTATATTTTTTCTGCATATTCTCGGAAGTTTTGAGGTCTGAGTCCTATTCAAGACAGAACTGCACACATTTCAAATATTATAAGGTCACGCGTGAATTATCTACTTTTAGGATGAGTTTCGTGGTCCCACCGAGTTGAAACTCTATTTAAAATTATAAGGTGGTAAGCCACATGCAAAAAAGATCGTATTCTACTTTAAAAAAAACTACGTCAGCCACGTAATCAGGTCAAGTGACAGTGAAAATGAGCAGCCACAGCGGAATCGGCGGCTCCGACGTTAAATGAGAGGTGAAGATGCGGGGCAGATATTGGTGTGTAGAAGTAAACTTCTTCCACCAGAAGTTATTGATACTATCTGGTCCTTTAGCGGAAAAGTTCTGCAGTGATTGCTGGATATTACTTCTTAGCTGTTATGAGGTTGTCGCAAAGCTCCTTGAAGCGGTTAATGTCTTAGTGTCTTCCTTCAATTCCAGTGTTTTCGGGATCTTACACACCTCTCTCCAACAATTCTCTACCTCTTCAGGCTTGAGTGGATTTTTTACAAACATTGAGATCGCTGAAGCGGCGCAATGAGTCAGCGAGAGACGGTTGATTCTCCCTGACCCATTCCTTCCTTTTTTGTATCCTCCTCTTTGCGTGGGATAAAACCCGTATTTTGTCCACAATGTATTCTATCTGGGCCCATACAACTCTATGTTTCAGTTGATACAAGCATCTTTTGCTCTTTTGATCCGTCGCTGGGTTTAGCACTCGATTTGAATCAGCCAACGCTCTCGACGCTTTTCTTAAATTTGGCTTTATTTTTATTTATTTATTTAAGGGAAAGTGCGATCACAAAACGCTTTAAATTGATGCGAGGGCAACAAATAAACAACGGAGAGGTTTGTTAAAATACATAAAAATTATTATTTTTATGAACAATTATTATAAAAGAATTAATACATTCTTATTTTTGTGCGAAATTCATTCCTTTTTCATTTTCTTTGCTAACACCATCTGTTCGCCTTCCCCAATTCTCTCTACTTTTGATGATACCGCAAGAATGTATCGCAAGAAAGCCTAATTTAAAAACTCCTTGAGGTAAAGTCAAATGCTTAAGGTTCTGATGGTATTTCAATTCAAATTTTTCATATTGCTTTACCAGTCATTGGCCCTATTCTCCAACACATCTGCAACGCATCGCTTCAGGTGGGAATATTTCCTGATACTTCAAAGAGACTACTATTCCCTCTGCTGCTAAGATATCTAAGCATACTTTTCTAAAGACTTCCGTCCCATATCCATCCTTTGTGCCTTGTACAAACCTTTCGAGCGCATTGTACATGTGCAACTTATGCACATCTGAAAACTAACAATTTAATAGACTTAGTACAATCCGGGTTTCGGACCAGGCATAGTACGCTTACGGCTTCCCTCAAAGTAGCTTCTGACCTGCAACTGGAACTGAATAGGAGGGTTTCAACTTACAAAGTTTGTTCTTTATGATTTTTCCAAGAAGTTTGATATGGTTAATCATGATCTTCTATTTAATAGGCTCAAATCGCTTTAACTCTCAAATATAGTGGTAAAATGGTTTGAATCTTATTTTTGTAATCGATCTGGCTCCAACTCTATGGAATACTAATACCGCTGCACTTTGTATCGAATTCCAAAACTGCTACTATTATAAATATTTGGACAATTTCAAGGTTTACCTCTTAGGGCCTATTGCCACTCTTAGGAGCTTACTCCAGTAGGAACAGGAGAACCCTGCTAAACCTATAGCTATAATCCTAGGACCTTCATCTTCTCCATCAGTTGAAACAGTTTAATTTGCATTTCGAAGAAAACCTTTAGTGTGCTTCAACACCTTAAAGGAATAAGGCATAGCTTCGTACTCTAACTCGTATCCTCCTAATAAAAAGCCTCAGCCTATAGCCTATTCAGTTATGAAGGTCCGTACTAACTTTTTAATCTCTCACATTTCAATATTAAAGATTAACCGACAGATTCCACACTCTGTCAAAAGAAAAAAGTACTCAAAATTCAGCTACACCGCACATGTAAAATGCAAAGGTCTTTTATTATTCGTATTGATTGCCTTTGAAACAAACTACCAGTAACAATTAGAAATACACCTTTGCAATACCACATTAGAAAACTCATTTTTTCAAATTATTTAATACCTTAAATCCTACCCCTAAAATCACGTAGTGGTAACACGTATGTCTTTATGTAATAGAGACATGAGTGTCAAACTGCAGATGTTATGTTCCTTCATCAGGATAGCAGATATACTCTTTTAAAATTCCTTGAAATTGGATGGGCCCTGCCTATGGGAGCTTCCTTGATTTCTTCGGGGGTCATATCCTCAATCGCGCCACTGTCCATGTTTATTTTCACACGTGTCTCAATCTGACAATGCTTATGCTGCTTTCTCGCTCTATATATTGCCCGAAGGATTGTGTTATTTCTCGTGAATATTGCAAAGACGTCACCGTTCGACGTCGATAATACAGTTTGTTCTTCGGTTGGCATGGACCGAAATGCATGACGTTGTTCTTTCACCTGAATTGGCATATTTTGAGAAAAGGTGAATCTTTGAATTTCAAATGTCCGGTCCGGATTCGCGTTGGAAGTAAGCCGAATAAATCTTAGTTGTTCAAGCCTATATCCATATATCCTTATAGAAGACTGCCTGGCAGCAGGCGACCTAGATCTGACACGAAGAGACGGTTCAACACGACGAGAAGACTTGACCGGAGAATCAGGGCTGGCAGGAGGAAGAGACCTTTCAGGATAATTAGTAGGAGACCTAGACCTGACTAGAGAATTAGGTCTGGCAGGCTGAAGAGACCTTTCGTGAGAATTACGTCTGTGAGCAGAAGAAGAAGTGCTGGGACGAGGAACACCAGGAATAGGTTCGCCATTAGGTAAGCATTCGAACTGTGAACTCAATTCTGCAACAAGAAACAGCGAATTTTAATTTTCTCTTCTGAAATATTTTTCTCTTTGGGAGAGAAAAGTACCTAACCTTATTCATGGACTTATGGAAATTAACCTTGAATTCTTTGCAATTTATTGTATTGTCTTTAGAATTCCAAAGAATTCAAGCGAAAATTTAATCTCATTTTTTTTTTTGCTTTTATTTAAAATTTCCCGGGGGGGGGAAAAGAGAGGATAAAGATGGAGAGATGAAACATGCCGCAACAAGATCAACCTCTCATTTTCTGTCCCGGAAAATTTTTCCGAAGATGAATGTTTAAATTTGTGAGAGATATTCCAGAATTCTTTGGAATTATTTAGAATTTGACTGACAAAGAAATAACTTTGACGATGAAATATGCTGCAACAAAATGTAGTCCGGATTTAAAAGTGTGTAGTCCGAAATCAAAAAGTCTGCGGTGAAAACGGTTTTTCTGAACTACTGATCTTTAATCATAACTTTAAAAAAATCTGATTAATTTATCGCAGGCTTCACAGCATTTTCCGGTTTTCCCGATTTTCTACTTTTTCTTATTTATCTATTTAAATTAAAACTGAAAATATAGATGTCAATGAGAAAAATCGAATACTTTTTTTCAAACTTTTTTTTTCATTATTTCAGTTGAAAATTCGTTCTTTTGGTTGAAAATTGAACTTTCAGGTTGAAAATTCATTAGAACAATCTCATTTGTTAAAATTTTTTAACATTACTGAAAAACTTATAACGCAATAAATTACGCACTTTCTATAAGATAAAATTCACTTTTGGTCTAACAGATTGAATTTCTGCTGGACTTTCCTTCAAGAATAAATTCAGATGAAATTCGTACTTATTTCAGACAAACTCAAATAAAGTTTGAAAGTAAATAGCAATTGAGATAGATTGTGAATTAAATCGTACCCATTTTAATTTGCGTACATCTTAAGAAAAATATGCTCAAATTATAGATATATTAAATGATTATATTCACCAATAAACTTGAGGAGCCCCACCGAGGATAAGACGAGAGTAGAAGCAATCCTCATATTTTCTAATTAGAGGAAAAACTAATAAAATGTATTAATAGGGAATATTATTAAAAATGCAACGAAGAATATTCTGACTATGCAACAGGTTCATTTATAGTCTATCCTGTATTTCTTATCACTAAAATTATATTTGTCAAGATTGTCCTCCACAGATATTTACAATTCATTAGAATCAGTGTCAGAGAAAAAACAATGTACTTACTGAATTCGTTAAGACTGATTTCACAATTTATAGAATCGATTACGTTTGAATGAAGTAATAATAGTAATAATTTTTTAAAAACTGCAATGATTTCTCGAATTCTGTACCCCGACTTCAACAAACTCGAAGCCCTTCGAGTACGCGAAACTTTCGAGTAGCTCGAAAATTTCGAGAACTCGAAATTTCGAGCTTACTGGAGCTCGACTCGACTCGAAAAACGTCGGCTCGACTCGACTCGAAGTTTCGAGCTTTTTGCACACTCTTAATTAGCATATTCAAAAAAGTAATTAGGAAGAAAAAACTTACGTAAGAAATTTTTTGCACTCCGCCCCTCCATTCTACTCCACTGAAGAAAGCATTCGAATTATCTCGAAATGTATCGAAATCTCTCGAAATATATTGAAATCTATTGCAATTATTAGAAATATATTCAACGGTTACAGTTTTGTATTTGTTGAATTATTTGTTTATAACAATCGTATATTTCATTATTAGCCTGATATATCGATTGAATACCAATATCAGTGTGCTTCCAACTCAATTGAACGAATAATTTTTTTTCAGGAAAATCTGTTTAATGGAAGCATTCGTTTATACTATCTGTTATAAATGAGAATCAGTAATTTAATTAGCAGATAATTTTAAATTTAAGTTTTAAAATTAAAATTTTAAAGTAAAAATTTGCAATTTAGCAAGGTTTAAAAAATTTATAAAAAATTCGAAAAAGTTTAGAGGATATTTAGAAGTTTTGAAAATATACAAAAATAGTTTAAAACTTGAAAAGATGTCAATTAATTCTTTTAATCTAGATTTTTGAAAAGTTTCTAAAGAATAAACAAAATTTCATGAAATTCCTCGAAAAATTGTAAACGATTTTTGATTTTGAAAACCAAGTTTTAAAAGAATATTTAAGAAAATTTAAAAACATTTACAGAGATTTCAAAAATTGTCAGAAAGGAATCTGAAAGATTTTAATGCAATTTTTTTAGTTTTCCAGGAATTTTATAAATAATGTAAAAAAATTTTGAATCATGTTAAAGTTTATTTAAAAGTTTCAAAAAAATTCAAGTATTAATTTAAATTTTGAGAATTTTAAAACAATTATTTAACAAGATGTAGATTTTTTAAGATTTTGAAACAAAATTTAGAAACTTTTTTACACTATTGAAACTTTTCAAGAAATTTAAAAAAATTTCTCAATATTTCTGGAAAAATTTCAAATGATTTTTTGTTTTTCAAAGTGAATATTAATAGAAAATTGAAAAATATTTGAAATGATTTCAAATTATTTCCTAAAACTTCTAAAATTTCAAAGCAAAATTTTGCAATTTTCCAAGATGAAAAAATTCGGGTAACATTTACATTGGAAAAGATTTCAAAAATTGTCCGAAAGGAATCTGGAAGCTTCCAAGGTAATATTTTTAATATTGCAGGATTTTTAAAAATAATTTAGGAATGTTGAAACATTTCCCGGAATTAAAAAAAAAATTGTTTTGAAAAATCCATTTTATTAGAAAAGTGAAAAAGATTTAAACAAAGT
>CAKNWU010286251.1:0-12884 GCA_932072015.1 Andricus quercustozae
GTTGAAAATATGATTTTATTAAATAATTTTTTTTTTATCTAAAAATTTGAGTATTTTGTTGAAGATTTGTTTTTTTTTTTGGTTACAAATTAATTTGTTTTAACTCATAATTTAAGCAATCCAGTTGAATATTCCACAATTTTAGTTGAAACTTTATCACTACGATTGAAAATTGAACTATTCCAGTTGAAGTTTCACCATTTTAGTTTAAAATTCATCACTATTGTTGAAAATTTAACTATTTTGAAGAAAATTCGTTTCTGTCCTGTTGTAAAATAAATTTTTTAAACTGGATATTTAAATATTCTATTTTTGGTTAAAAGTTTACCTATTTGGAGGAAAACTGATCTTTTTTATTTGAAAATTCAAGTATTTGCTTTAAAAATTCGTCTTTTTGGGTAAGAAATTAATGATTTTGGTTGAAAATTCAATTACTTGATTGAAAATTAAATTCCTTTGTTAAAAATTAATTTTTTTAAGATTCATTATTTTAATTAAAAAATCATCTCTTCGATTGTAAATTTACTTATTTTGTTGAAAATATGATTTTATTAAATACCTTTTTTTAAACTAAAAATTGAAGTATTTTGTTGAAGATTCGCTTTTTTTGGTTATAAATTAATTTTTTTAAACTCATAATTTAAGCATTCCAGTTGAATATTCCACAATTTTAGTTAAAACTTTATCAATTCGATTGAAAATTCAACTATTCCAGTTGAAGTTTCAACATTTTAGTTTAAAATTCATGACTATTGTTGAAAATTGAACTATTTTGATGAAAATTCGTTTCTGTCTTATTGTAAAATTAATTTTTTAAACTGGATATTCAAATATTCTATTTTTGGTTAAAAGTTTACCTCATTGGGGTAAAATTTATCTTTTTATTAAATTTTTTTTTTATTGTTTGAAGATTCGATTTTTTTCAATTAAATTTTTCAACCAATAATGTATGTACTTTGTTGAAAATTCGTTTTTTGGTTTGGTTACAAATTGATTTTTGTTGACTGATAATTTAAGCAATACAGTTGAATATTCCACAATTTTAGTTGAAAATTTATTCATATCTTCCACGGTTGGAAATCCAAATATTTCAGTTAAAGATTCACCATTTTAAAGTATGATCTTATTGTGTCGACCAGGGTGATTAATTAATTAATTTCTGATGTTAAATTTTTGTCGATTACTGGTCAAATAATTTTCTCTAGAAACGAGAAAAAATCTGCCACGGCCAATTGTGGAATATTCAACTGGATTGCTTAAATTATCAGTTAAAAAAAATTAATTCGTAACCAAACAAAAAAAACGAATTTTCAGCAAAGTATATACATTTTTGGTTGAAAAATTTAATTAAAAAAAATCGAATCTTCAAACAAAAAAATTAATTTTTAAGAAAGGAGCTTAAGTTGAAATCAAGTAATTGAATTTTCAACCAAAATCATTAATTTTCTACCAAAAAAGACGAACTTTCAGCGAAAAACTTGAATTTTTAAATAAAAAAGATAAATTTTCAAGCAACTAGGTAAACTTTCAAAAAAAAATTTAAACAAAAATGGAATAGTTAAATCTCCAGTTAAAAAAATTATTTTTACAAGAAAAAAAAACGAATTTTCATCAAAGTAGTTAAATTTTCAACCAATGTGATGAATGTTAAACTAAAATGGTGAATTAATTGTCCTGGAAAAATTAACTTGTTTGTCCTAGAAAAGTCTTTGTATTTTTTTTATAGAAACGCTAGACACCCTGGTATATTACAAGTTGTAACCTGCAAACTGTGAACTGCAAAGTGTATATTTTACATTATAAATTGTACAGTGCATATTCCAAAATGAATTTTAGAACAACTCTATCGACTGAAAGTTGACAGAAAGTGAAATTTACTGAAAAAGTGAACATTCTCGAAAAAGTGCGTCGTCCTGCGATGTGAGAAGAGTAGAAGGGGATTGACGAGTCTAAAAGTGGAGTTAATGTTCTAAATGAGCGATGCCAGGTTGAGACTGACAGGAAATGACCAGGGTTGGTTTCACAAAGGCTGGTGGAAAGGTCAACATTGGCAGGACCAAGCGACATACACTGATGAGGAGGAAGAGGAAGAAGAAAATCAAGCAGAACAAGAAACCCGTGAACTGGCTCCTTGTGATTCGATGAGTATGGGGGCTGACAGGAGTGAATCCCCCAGCCTCCAAGATGTTAGACTTCTTCATGATTTGGTCGACGACCTTACCAGAGAACAGGAACAAGAAGATAAAGAAAACGCCCGGTGTCGTGTCGACCAGGTGAGAAAAAAGAATTATATACCATCGTTATCAATAAAATAATAATAAGATCCACTGTTGAACAAATTTATTTAAAAATATTGTTCAGAAGTACTTCTTGAATAATTAAAGTAAATGTAATTCCTTCTTAATAGAAATTTAACATCAGTTTAAAGAAACTGATTCTTCTTCTGATTCTTCCTTAAACAATTCTCGAATTTAAAACAAATGTTTATACGATCGTGTCTGAAAATACGTATAAGCTCCCTATTCTTATAGCTCTCTGACAAAGGAGCCTTTGTTTTCTGGGAAAGAGTGACAGAAGCTCATCCTACAATAAAGTGTTTCTCGTCACCCAACACTACTTAGTATCTCTCGAAAAAAGCTGCCTGAGGCAACAGCCGACACCTATCTTCTATGTTTTCACCTTAACTGGTGGGAAGTAAAAAGCATTACATGCTCGCTGAACGGTTAACAGTCTAGATCCTGTAGAGGGCTGTTCTTACTGGTCTACCATGCTTTTTGTGCGGGCTGACTGCTCCCTCGCGCTTGAATGACCGAAACCCAAGCGGCTGTCCAAACGCCTGCGCAACAACCCCTCTCTCGTTTCTCCCGCTCGTCAACTCCGCGAATCAATAAGCGCAGGTGAATTGTGCTGCGACGCGGCGAGAACCGACGAAACTGTCACAAGCGCCAGGACGAAAAATTCCGAAACCGTGTTGATCTTAGGACCGAGTTGAGAAAAGTCCACCGAGTTCTCATGGATGAGTGCAAAAAGACTGAAGGAATGACTGAAGAAGTGTTTAGAAGTAATAGTGTTAAGGTTAATGTTTAGTGATTAATGAGTTGTGATAAGAAATGAGGGTTAGTGACTTAAAGTTCGTCCTCGTAGAAGGTGCTCGGTAATCCAACGAAGGCACAATCGACTTCTGCAGGGTCGGTCACCCCCAGCAGGTGATTAGCTTTCGGGAATTAGAAACAGTACTCCAACCTACTTCCGATCAGTGTATTTTTATCATGTCGAGGGGGATCTCTAGTTACTTTCGATTCCCCTAAATCAAAACATGAATTGCACAAATCAGAGACGAGAAACAAATATGAAGATCATAGAGACGCAAAGGTATAGTGCCTCCAGCTGCAGATTCCAAGATGCGTCCGGAGTGCGCTGAGGAAGTTAGGCTGAAAGATATTCGATTGAGTTCCACGTCGAGGTATGCGGATTGATTTTTCCCTTTCTCCGTCGGGATGATTTGTTTGGGTTTCGCTGCCGCGAGGTGAAGCTCAGAGGAGTTCAGGATGCTCCACAGATTTAATCTCCAAGAAGCAGTGCTTCTGGAAACGATCTCCAAATGGACTCTTCCGTAATTGAAAATTATGAAACTGCCATGAAAGGTCTGATTCGCTGGCTAAGAATCATCGAAACCTTCACCAAAGGTTTTCTTACAAGTGACTTATAATAGTGCGGTTTTCCCCTTTTTGTAAACAACAGGATTTTTTATATTGGAAGCATTATTTTGTGCCAAAGGTCAATTGGAATTGGAAATCCCCTTCACGTCCGTTTTATGGAATTGTCCTGGCATCGCTTCGTTGTTAATAATAAACAATTATCGACCTCAGAATGCCGTTCTAGAAGGAACGATCATTAGGAAGTCGTTGAGACTGAGTTGAGAAAGTTACTTTACCTGAGACTGTTATCGTGTTCCATCCATTAATGGTTAATCAATAATTGATAATTTCTATTTGATAATTAATAATTTGTTTGTACCCTTTTATACCAACGTTTTTAAATACACTTGTTCAGCACAAAACCCACGTACAAGGTGTCTATTGATCTGGAAAGTAATTAATTCAAACACGCATAATTTTACATCAAGGATGAGATACATTCCTTCAAGTTTGTCTTTCCCAACGAGGAACAGCTCAACTAAGTGATAAACCCGTTCGATATTTCAGATATTTAAATCCTTTTTGGAGACTGCCCGAGATAAAATCTGATTTTACTTGTTTTATCGCACCTCTGTGAAATTCTACACACCGTCAAGATTCAGCTGTTCAAAGAGAAGCTTTCGAAGACCCAGCCTCCGGGATCTTTGAAGGAAGAGATAGCCCTCAGGTCGGTGGAGCTAGCGCCGAAGACGATCGGTCATCTGCCACCACCAGTGATCATTCGGCGGAAGCAGATCCTGGTTGGACCAGTTCGTCCTGAGCCAGTAAAGTATGCACTAGGTAGAGGATTTGCGAACGTATTCAGGGACGAGGACCTCGAGTCCTCAGAGAGCCATGACTCATCAACCAGAAGCCGACACCGGCCTACGGAAACTATTTCTACACCATCGATAAGAGAAACTTGCTCTGAGTCAGCTGAGAGGCCAAAGTGGAGACCATTGGTGAAGTCCTCGTCTTCTAACGGGACACCAAGGGTCTACGTTGAGAGCGACACGACCTGGTCCAGCTGCTCCTATGATAGAGATAATAGTTTCTACGATAGGGATCACAGTCTTTATGATAAGAGGAGCTTGAGACAACATACAAGTGAGGACTCTTCCTCGAGACAAGAAGAGGCTGGGGCTTCAGCAGTGTTCATCGACAGGATAAGCTTGTCTTCCTACTGTTTTCAAGAAAACGATTTCGCTTCTGAGGAAAGGGATATTTTGATAGAGAGCACGAGGTCTGCAACGAGTCTGCGCAGAAGCAGGCTGGCCAAATTTGCAGCCCGTAGAACAAACGGCTCCTTTGCTTCTTTGAAGGATCATTTCTCCAGTGGATCTTCCCAGCAGCTCGATGTGGTCGAAAGGAGTCCAAGGAGGAACTTCTTTTCTCCGAAAGTTAGTTTCGAAAGCGATATAGTGTCCGAAGAACAAGAGGACGATTTCTTCGAGGATAGGCCGAGCACCTCCACAGCGTTGACCTTCCGGAAGAAGCTGGCTAGCTGGAGTAGGGAAGGCAAGGACCTTTTGGTCAAATCGGTCTCCTCGGCCAACACGCTAGCCCCAACGACGATGACGTGCATCAAGTCCCCTCGAGCGATGTCGGAGCATCTCCTGGGGCAACTTGAGGTCCCTGTTACACCGGTGGTCCTTGGGGCTTTGAAAGTCAAAGGAGGAAGCTTGAGAGATGGAGAAAAGGGGGAAAGAAGCTTTAACGAGACTCCGAGGCAGAGGTGGAGCAGCGTCAGGATCAAGGGAGGGAGCACCAAGAGCCTTCTCTTGGAGAATGGTGGACCCCAGACTGTTGCGGGCAAGGCTCAAATTACCAAGGAGGTATTTATTTCTCGATTAATATTTTTGAACTCTTGGAACACCTGTTTGCTTCAGAATTAATAAATCTCATGTTTTCATTTATTGATGGTTAGGTAATATTTCCATCTTATGGTAAACAAATAACAGACGGTCTGCAATAGAAAAGGAGTGACCTGTATTGAAGTCCTCCGTTGTTTTCTCAATTTTTATCATTCGAGCAAGCTGGCATATTGGATTATAAAAAATCTTGAACAACAAGCTTGATATTGTTTTCCCTTTTTTATATATATGTGCTACTGACACCTGCAGACCAGTATAAATAATTTTATTGAAAGAAAAATTGCCTTTAAGGGAGCAAGATCCTTAAACCAACAAAAGGAATAGCAGTTTCAGATGATAAAAAGAAATTAGGTCAGAATATTTACATCTCTTGATAATTGCAATTCATTGGTCTCTCGAATATTGATTTAAAAATCGATTCTTTTCGAAATAAAAGATTATTTTCTATCAGCACCTACTTAGGAACTTTTTTTCACATGCCCTTAATACTAAAGTTGATGGGAAAACTTTGAAAGCATCAATCGGCTTGAGTGACTCTGAAAACACTTAGAAAAAAAGATGCGTCAGAAATTGTCATCTCGACTTTATATTTCTAGGCTCTTCTGATCAATAAAAATATGAATCGAAATAAAAATTAAGTCGAGAAGAGAATGCAGAAATGTAACTTGTTTTTGAATTTGGAGCAGCTCTTGCAGAAAGAAATAGAACAGAATAACGGATCAATACTAATAACCCGTCTGACAACTTGGCTAAGGCATCGTGCAGTTTTGCAGATCGTGTCAGGGTTTATGTTCCTTCGGAACAATCTTATCGGATCATCTAAATAATACCTCTATTTTCCTTCATTTCTCAGTCTTTATTTTCTGACATTTAGGATTTAAACTAGAGCACCAACCGTGAAATTAGACTTCTCTGGTTAGATAATTAAAAAATAAAACAAGAACCTATAAGTTTGATCGATTGGAGTCTATTAGAAATTGAAATCTGTTTGGACAGATTTAGTTGATAGCGTGTTCTATACAGTGAGATTCACTGAACTATCTCCCTCATTAAGTTCATATTCTGCCAACGAGCTGAAATCACTTCGCTACTCACGAACATCGATCGACTGCAGATCTCCTAATTTAGACTTACATTAATTGGGTTAGAAGGGAATTTCTAATTGAAAATTTATAATAAACCTTTTGTTCGATCAAACATTGGGAAATGGGAACTTTTATATTGGAGGATGGGATACACCATTTTTAGGGGTGCAACAATTTTAGTTGAGGAATGTCTTTGTAGGTCAATAAATCAAACAGATGGATTTTTTGACGTAATATATTCTGTAGATTTGGTATAGCCATTTTTTAAAGAATTAAAAATTGTTTGGCCTTGACCATCCATTGTGTTTCGGTTCAGAATGGTTTTAAAAATATTTAGAAATATCCTAACGCATGTCCTAATTATTTTCCTAGCACAAGTCCTTATTTACGTTTAGGGACATTAAGGCTAGACCTTTCTTTAACAATTGAGCTTAGAATTGAATTATTAAGAAATAAATTGACAGATGACAAGTGTTTTTTTTTTCATAAGAATGTTTGGGAGAAAAGTTGGGTAATCTTCGGGAATTTTAAGGAAAGGTTAAGTAATATCTATTAAATTAATATTGTTCTGATTGGGAAATGTTAGGAAAAGTCCTAACGGATGTTTGTATTTATTGATATGAACATTGAGATAGACCTTCTCGAAAAAATTAAAAAGGGTCCTTAGTCAACAAGTGTCCTTTCCTTTAGAATGGTTGAGAAAAATGAGAAGTAATCTTCGGGAATGTTGAGGAAAGGTTAGGCAATATAAATTAGGAATTAATAATTACCAATGAACAATTAATAATTGTTCTTGACTATCAATTGTCTTTCGGATTAGAGTGGGTTGAGAAATATCTTAACAGATGTCCTAATTGTTTGCCTAATAGTTTTCCTCATTTCTTGATTGAAACATTGAGGATATACCATTATTTAAGAATTAAGAATAGGCACTAACTAAGAAACTGTTTTTTCATTTAAAATGACCCTTCTTTTACAAGTGTTTTTCTCTTAAGAATGGTTGGGAGAAATAGGAAATAATATTTGGGAATGTTGAGAAAATTCGGTAATATCAATTAACAATTTACATTTGACGATTAACCATTTTTGTTAGCTGTCGTTTGTTCTTTGGTTAGAAATGGTTTTGGAAATTTAGGATAGACAATACTTTGCGGATTAAGAATGGTTCTTGGCTAGCAATAATTAACAACTGTTCTGAAGGTCATGAATTATTGATGATCCTTTCATTGTGAATATCCTATTCTTGAAGATTTAACCAATCAATATGATTGCAAGTGGATCCATTGATTACGAAATAGAGGAAAGAGATGTAAAGAGGTTGGATTCTAATATCGATCCCATTCCGCCACTAAAATTAATTGGATTGCTCCTTTGAAGCTGGCTATTTTGAATACATAAGCATGCAAACTCGGATTTCCCTCCGATCTTCTTCAACCTAAATGAGGTCGTAACGTGGCTCACCGGGAGTTTCTTGTCGCGAGTGAGATGTATTTTGTTTTCAGAAGCAACTCCCACTCAGCAGGGTTTACCCAGCTAGTTAGGTTTTAGTAACTCTGCGTGCACTTTCATCGACTCTTCCCTCTTCGCTCATCATCGTGTTAGTGCTATTTTCAGAAGACCGAGGTACATTCTAAGAGCCTACTAACCCCGCCAAAAATGTCGGACCCGCTGTGAATTCGCTACCCTAATACAAATTCTAAGGAAGACAAACAGATTATCTTTCGCTTGTAAATAAATCAGGAATTATGATGAAATCCCGAGGAAAATTATATTGAATCTTGTCCACTTATTCATTTGTCGCCTATTGAAAGGTAGTGAAAGAACACTAAATTATGCAAATACGCCCACGTTGATGAGACTCGGAAACGTGTTTCAGGCTGAGCTGCTCGATATTTGAGCCGACACACAAGCCTGGGCTATGCAAATATTAAGAGAGGATCAAGTTCCACTTTAAAGAGGATTCCTGATACTCTGAGTGGTTCTCGAGATGGATAAGATAGTCAAAGTGATTCCTGGTATGTCAATAATCGAATTTCTGGGTGTCAAATTCTGTATTTACAGGTGTAAAGTACTGTACTTCCAGGTGTCAATAATTGTATTTCCGGTCTGAATAAATACATTCCGATGTATCACTAACTAGTTGGCTCTTTGTAGGCACATTCCAGACTTGCTCATTCGCAAAATGGGTTATAATCAAGAAACATCTTGCAGACTTTAATGATCTGATAGTTGTTAAAGTAATCATGTTTTACGACTCGTGGCACAGGAATTCATGTTAATCTCTCGTTTATTGCCATAAGCAACACCCCAAATTTAATGCCAGAATGCATCTGAATACTCGAATGGGTGGTAAATCTGCATGTGAGTTTATAATTGCTCAGCAATTTTCAAACAAGCTTCAAGAAGCTTTCATTTATCGGTTTTGCTGTTTTTAGACTTTTTAAGGCTATTGGGATTATTGAACATTATTGGAAAATGTTTTCTGTTGATCTGTTTTTAGAATATGAGATTAGAAGGCGATGAACGGATGATATCTCGAGATAAATTTCGGAACGAGTCAATATTTTTATTTCTTGTCCTATTTTTGCTTTTTATGGCCGACTGAACTCTTTGCTAAAGGTACGAGTTGGCAGTGGATTTATACTTCAGAGTTTACCAGGTCGTGTCAAGCGTGCTTGAAATTTAATTCTTTCAGGGCTTTTTCTATTTTACTCTCTTTTTGAAATAATTGCGTTTAGCGTTAATTAAATAGTTTCCCCAGGTGTTTGCAATTTTTTTACATTTTTCAAACACAAGAGCATACCATTCGTGGTACATATAAAAATTTCTTTGATGTTTAAAAACTCTCTTAGGAGTAGAAAATTCTAAAGGAATTCCAGAGATTGGAAGACATTCCAATATTTTCAATAAGTTTCCCCGGCATTTAATAAAGTTCTATGAGTAAATTATGTCAAAGGATGCAAAACTGAATTCACAAAGAACTGAAGAAGAAATTGAAAAATAACTCAATTGCTTAAATTATTGAAAATATCAAGACCATTTTCAAAATTTGTTGACGAAATCATGTTTTTCTGTTTTAATTTGAAAAGTAAAAATGATGCTATTGTTGACCTG
Organism: Andricus quercustozae; assembly: GCA_932072015.1. NCBI lineage: Eukaryota > Metazoa > Arthropoda > Insecta > Hymenoptera > Cynipidae > Andricus > Andricus quercustozae. Next base: position 9,751 of record CAKNWU010286251.1, read on the forward strand.
AAAATAGAAAATCAATATCGAGGGAGTAGAATCGACAGGCGATATTCTATGAACATGTTTTTCGACATTTACATGATAATACGATTTATCGGATCTATATTGATGTCCGTGTCAGGATGGAACCTGAAATTTCCCGTGAGCCCTTCTGAAAATGGAAACTGGAAACTCAATTCCGAATTTAGAATCGGTACTGAATGAATTTAAGTCGTAGCGAGAATATAAGTATCAATTATTCTTATTTTTTTACATTAAGTTAAATTTAATTTCAATTTGAAATTGTGAACCATAAAATAATTAGGGATTATAAAAATAGGAAGGAAAAGGTGAAGATAACAACGAGTATAATTATCAGACTCACAAAATCGACCTAAATTAGTACTAATTATGATGACTGATAATCAATTATTAGTTCTTCAAAAATATTAAATAATAATTGTCCTATTAATAACATAAATAGAAGTGCTAAGGCAGTAATGACATCTTTTCATTTGATTAAATTTAAATATAAAAATTCACTTTATTGTAATAATTAACTAAGGAATGATATAAATAAAAGAGGTTTTTATAGATTTTCGGTTGAAATAGAGAGAGCGTATGTTTTATTCAGAGTTCACTGATTAATCAGCCGAATTTGTAGCAGCAAGTTTTGAAATAATTTTTAGTATTATTAACCAATGTTACTGATTCACTGATTAATCAGTTAATGCTATTATCGATTCAATTCTAACTTTATTATTTATTAACTATTATTGATTTATCAGTGAAAATTGCAGATTAACCAGTAGATATCAGTAACAATTACTGAAATATTAGTTATAACCTCTGATTGAACAATGCCAATCACTGATGTATTAGCGAGGGCTTGTGACTTGTTGATGATAATTACTGAATCATCAGTGAAAATAACTGATTTATGTGTGGAAATATTTTAATTTGTCAGTGAAAACTTTAGATTATACAATGATAATTACTGATTTATCAGTGACAATTAGTGATTTTTGTGTGAAAACTACTGATTTATCAGCAAGAATCACTTTTTTGTCAGCAAGTATGACTAATTTCAATGAAAATTGTTTCTTGATCAGTGAAAATCACTTTTTTATGAGTGGATATTATTAACGTATCAGTGAAATTGACTGATTAATTAGTAGATATTTCTCACTGATCAGTGGAAATCACTGATTTTTCGGAGGAATATGTTGACTACACAGTGTACATTACTGATTTATCCGTAAAAGTTAGTGATTCGTCAGTGAAAACCTCTCTTTTATCAGTAAAAATAATTTATTTATTAGTGAAGACCACATATTTATCAGTTAAAATTACTGAACTTACAGATATAGCCTCTGATTTAACAATCACGATAATTGATCTATCAGTGAAGAATAGTGTTTTATTAGTGGAAAGGTCTGATTTAACAGTCACAGTTCCTGAGCATATACTATTTATTTTTTAGTACAAATTAGACGTCTATCAGTGAAATTGACTGCTTTTCAGTAAAAATTACTGATTCATTAATAAACACCGTTATTGATTTGATTCTTATAAACTAATTAAATGAAAAAATAGTCTACACTATGAATTCTTCGTTTGCAAAGTACATTTTTGTTTTAAAATTACTAGCTTTTATCAGAAAATTGATACATCATCAAAATTGGTCATCAGTTATTTTTTATTAATTTTATAAATAAATTATATAAACAAATACCCAGTGTAAACATTTGAAAGCTGAAAGAAAACTTTCTTTTTCTTAATTTTTCTCAAAGTATGTCGTCAGTGATGTTCAGTGATGAAAAATTGTCATCTGATATTTTTTATTAATTTTATAAATAATTACACAAACAAATAAACAGTGTAGACATTTAAAGACAGAAAGACATCCTTTTATATCCTAATTTTTCTGAAATTATGTCGTCAGTGATGGTTAATGACGAAAATTTGCCATCCGATAATTTTTATTATTTTTATAAATAAATTATATAAACAAATGCCCTTGTGTGGACATCTGAAGGCAGAAAGAAATCTTTTTTCTCTTAATTTTCCTTTAACTATCTGTCAAATTATGTTTATTCATGATATTTTGTTTTTCGATATTTGTTATTAATTTTGTAAACAAACTCCTAGTTTGCACATTTGAAGATAGACATTTTTTTCTCTCTTAATCATAAAAATGTATCATTCGATACTGATTCATTGTTTTTGCTTTATTTCCATCCTAAAAATACTGTATCACGAAAATTGAAAGAAACAACAATTACTAAACATTACTGGCAACATAATTTAAGAATAATTGCGGAAAAAAACAAATTTGTTTGCCTTTAAATGTCCACACTGAACACATGTTCATAAAATTCGTTTATCATCAAATTAAAATCACAAAACATTACTGACGATAAAACTCTAGGAAAGTTAACCGAAAAAAACATATTTTTTCATGCATGTACACTGGGAATTTGTTTTTACAATTTGTTTAAAAAATTAATAAAAGCATCGGATGATAAAATATCGAGAATAAAAATCGTTGGATGCATAAATTAAAGAAAATTAGTCGAAAAAAACTAATTTTTGGTGGCTCAAATATCTACACTAGGTACTTGTTAACTTAATCTGTTTATAAAATTAATAAAAACTTTTGGGTGATAAATTTTCATTACTGAACATCACAAGTGAAATAGTTTAAGCAAAATTAGGAGAAAAAGAGAATTGTTTCTTTCTTCAAAAAGCCACACTTTGAATTTGTTTATGTAATTATTTATAAAATTAATTTAAAATATCAGATGTTAAATTTGTATGATCGAATATCGTTTTTCCGATAAAAGCAAGCTATTTAAACAAAAAGATTTCTTTGATCGGTACACATAAATCTCTTCAAAATTTAATGTTGATGTAAAAAAAATCCAAAATCGATCAAGAATTGCTTTCTAAAATTGATCTTTAACCTCGTTTTTCTATTTAATTCCACTGTGCGCCACCCAGGTGGTAATAATTTTTTACATATTATCACCTTATAGAAAAAGGTTAAACCTTTAATTTAAGCCCTGCTAGAAGTTTTTAGAATGGCTATCTCATCATATCCTTCATCTACTTACGTCAATTTTTTTCTATCTTTGTCAGTCTAAATTCACCTCAATTTT
>CAKNWU010286262.1:0-13671 GCA_932072015.1 Andricus quercustozae
GTCCCGACTTCAATATGCAAGAAAGATCGGGCAAGATTCTCGATAATATTTATATTTTGAGTTTGACATTTCGCGTAAATCTAAAAAATAAGGTAGCTGAATTTGAACATTATGGAAATGGATTCGTGACGAATAAGAAGGTCGAAAAGAACCATCGTCAATTTCGAGCTCATCAAATTAATGATTTGATACTAAATCATGTCATTAAGTATAATTGTATCACATTAAGCTATTTCCCTTTCGGCGAGCCTCTAGGGGTAAGCGTTACACTACCCGATTCGGGTAGTGTTTTTTTAGGTGGATAGTTTCTTGTAGTAAATAACTACAAGTGTGGACTCACCACACCCACAACCACCAACAGCAACCGCTGTAGTATCAGACGGTCACCCATCCAAGTACTAACCGCGCCCAACACTGCTTAACTTCAGTAATCTAACGGGAACTGGTGTTTCCAGCGTTGTATGGCTGTTAATAATAATAATTTTACAATTTTGACCAATTTATTGATAAAGCCGTAGGTTAGAAAATTGTAAACAAATTTAAAACTCCAAAGGGTAGAAAATATAAAGGAGCTAGGCCAATTTCTCATAACCACTAAAACAAGAAAACAAATATAAAATCTTTTTAGACAGAAATGAAATTTATTTTCGTAACAAAATTGTTTGTAGCAGAATAAAGCAAATTAAAATATATGGTAAATGTCCCAGTGATCGTGACGATTCCAATAACCGTGAAACTTGGTTACGATTTTAATATATTGTTAAAAAATATGCTAAAAGTAATATTTAATAATAAAAACAATTTATTTTCACCATTTTATAGTAGCGACTAACATTTTAATGCATTTAAATTAAATAAAAAGAAAGAAAATTGACTTCAAGATTACTGGGACATTTACCTTATTGTGTTAGCACTGTCTATGGTTACGGAATTTCCGTAACATTAGCCCTGAACGAGCTGGAAAAGGGGTTAGAGTTACGAAAAATTCCGTAACCATAGAAAGTGCGTATTATCTTTCCAAAAATTCGTTATATTTTTGGTATGAATTTGATTTATATTCGAATACATTTTTTTAGATTTTCTGTCTAAAGAATCTTAATTTTGTTTACAATTTTGTAACCTAATGGTGTTAAAAATAAAGTGGTTAGTTTTTGTAAAATTATTTTACTTCAGTGAATATTAAATTATCATTTTGACGACCACAAAGCTTCCAATGCTCTTTTTTGGCCTTTTTGTTTCTTTTCATGTGAATCCACTTCCATATTTTCCAAATTCTGATACATTATTTTTTATATTTACGTGGGACGTCAAATTTTTAATTTTATCGAGAATCTTACCCGATCTTGTTCGTTTTCCGAGATTCTTGGCCAAAATCACGAGATACGGTACAACTTCTCGCTATCGTCAGTCGGGATGATTCCCGATATCAATGTTTTCATGTCTCGTCTCGCCCGAGTGCATCTCTATAATCCTATGTTAATATTTCTCCATAATTCGAAGTTCGATAATTCGAATAACCTCGAAAAAGTCATATTCATAAGCTAAGCGATTGCACTTGACCACTAGTCATGGTGGAAAGAAGAGCAAAAATCATGTCACTGTTGTGGTCCGTGCTAATATGTCTGGTAAAGAAAAACTAAAGTTATTGGTAATAGGTAATCCACGAGATCTTTCAAGGAAGCCTAGTTCTTACCAGTGCTTTACGAGAATAATGAAAAATCTTGGATGAAAAGATTATTATATGAACACTGGCTTCATAAAATTAATTGCAAATTCCAAAGAGGAAATTGTAAAATTCTATTATTTATGAATAATTGTGCGGCTCATCCAAAAGTCTTGATGCAAACACTAAAAGCCGTGAAAGTGGTTCACTTACCACCGAGTTAAACTGTAAAATTGCAACCAATGGATCAAGACATTATAAAGAACCTTAAAGTTGGTTACCGAGCGAGAATCATAAGATGATTGATTAAGGCTTCGGATGAGAAAATGCGGGCAACTGATTTGCATTTGTTGGGTGCCATTTTCGATTTAAACAAAGCTTGTACTTATGTCACAAGAAGAGGATGTACATTCTGTGGATGGTATTTCTGAAGATTAGACTGATTTACAAAGAAGATTAGGATTCAGAGATGTAAACTTTTAAGGTTTGTTGATGTGGACCCTAATTTAATAGTTGATACAGAATATAGAGACAGTAAGATATTGGAAAATATAAAGGAACAAGAACCTTTGAACTCTGATTATGAGAATGATGCTGAGGATCAGGATGTAAGAGCACCAACAAATTCAGAGATGCTGAATTTGGTTTAGCAATTTCTCGTAGGTTTATTTCCGACTAAAGTGATGTACCAGTAACTATAGTTGCTACTTTAAACCTGAATGAAAACTTCTGTGAGGGCAAGAGTTGCATCAAACTGAAGAAAATTACTGTCTTTATTCATTAATTTGCTATTTGGAGCATACCAAACGGATCTCTTCAGGACCAACATTATTCCCTTTTTCTAATTATTTTACTTGATCAAAATTTTTACGTTTAGTTAAGCTTTTTTAGGGCATTCAATATACGCTAGGAAAAAAGCTTCATACAGCCCTTATCGGGCAAAGTTCCACCTTCAAAGGAAATTCATAATACGTTCTATGGAACATATTATAAACGTATTTAAGCATATTATGTGCGTTTATATTCTTAATCTCTATAATATGAATTCCCAATAATTTGAAGTCTTTTTCGGTCACAAAGCACTTCGTATTATAGAAGTTTCACTATATTTTCCACAATAAGTTCGGAAGTTGAGAGACTGACTTTTCACGACTAACGAAAGTTTTCTGGACTCCAGGAAGAAAACGATCGGTCATGAACAAGACATAAATCATCAGTTCTGATAGAAGAATTCATTCAAACTGCTAGCGTGGAAACAGGAATAGCAAGAAAAGGGGACTTTTCCTCGATTTATACTTGAAAGAGAAAAATTTGTCAAGATTGTGACAAAATACTAGTCAGCATACCTTCCGTTTGCATTTATTTTTGAAATTACTATCGCCATAAAAAAGAGGGTAAATTTAATTAATAAATAAGTAAAAAGAAATGTAATGCTCTTTGTTCTTAAGATCTCTGTAATTCTTGTATTTTCTGTACGATCATCTCTTTTTCAAAACCAATTAAAAATTCCTTTTTCGTTTTTTCAAGTTTATACCTAAAACTATATGTCATTCACAATCAATTATTGTATTTTATTTTTTTTTTAACTCTGTGCTTACAAATTTCTAAATCGATACATTAGACCCAGGGACTCCATAGGTAGATCCTGTATCTACCGTCGATCCCAGGCCAATAGTACCAATAGTACCTTTTCTTGTGAAATAACACATATATTGAGAATAACAACGAATTTCAGGTACTCTATATTTGAAGAATTATATGGCCAAATATTTAGAACATGCAAATTTTGATTTCAGAAAGTAAAAAAGAATTGTAGCACATCACTAGGAATTTTTTATGAATTGTTGGGTGTAAGCAAAGCCTGTGTTGCACTCAGTTGCTGACAACGCAGCTCAGTTTTGGATACTTCAATACACTAATGAAGTGAAATCTGATTGAATGAAGTAAAAATAAAATGGAAAACTCATGCATTGTCGTTTTTTTTTTCATTTTAGCAAGATATTTTCACTTTTGCAACATTTTCTTGCGAAATTTTGCTTAATCGAATGAAAAACAGAAAATTCAACAAATTCGGCTTTTTATTTCATTCAATTCAGTTTCAGAGGTCATATTCAATCATTTCAGTACACATTTCGTCGATTTTCAGCGATGGGTCGTCCTTGACAGCATTTCGTTTTTTTAAATGCCTATAACTTTTTCATTTTTTGCCAAATCAATTAGTGATGGTTAGCAAAAGTGTTTTTTTCCAGACCTTTCCAATGACGTGCTTGAATTGACAAAATTCTTCCCTAAACGGAAGTTATGGGCAAAAGTCAAAAGGTTGGCCAACCCTATCGACATTCCCCTAGTTATTTGAGATTTAAGTAACTGTCTAGAATTTTCACTAAAATAGTGTTCACTTTTCTCGTACTATTTGATCATAGTTAATGGAATGAAATTAGGTATACTCACGAGTGATTGCCAAAAATGTAGACTATTTCAGAGAATGAAATTACCGAAAAAAATATTTTAATCGGCCAAAAGTAGAATATGAATATATAAAATTAAAAGATCAAGGAATGTATTTGTGATGGGTATACATTTTAAACAGGAATAGCTCCGACTTAGGGGCCAAATGACGAGAAATTCGGCTATAACAATTAATAAGAAATTACAAAACTTTTTATAAATATATAAATAACAGTTACAAATATTTTTAAATATTGAATAAATTATTGTTTTAACGATTTATTTGATTTTAGCTTCAGAACTTAAAAATATCTTCTCATTTTATAGTAAGATATATTAACATGACCTGGCATTTTATAAGAAATATTATGCAAAAATAGTGATCATTATTCATGGTTGGATTTAACGTTGAGAAATCAATAAGTCGGTGGAAATTCAAACTTGAGCAATTATATAATTAGGTAATGAGGTTTTGATCTCTTCCAATCAATGTTTCAAGTTTTCAAAATGTTTGTTTTTGGAAAATAAGTGTAATACTTTTTGATAATTTTAAAGATCAAAGATACAGATTGAATATGGAATAACGTTACTGGGATTTAAAAAAAAGATATTATATGAAATATAATTTGAAGCAAGCGTTTGAATTAGTTCAAAAAATATTACTTACATTTTTTAGAGATTAGTACAAAATATCTATCATAATATTTTATATTCAATAAAAATTGATTCGTTATCATTTTTGAACATGATGCCTCATTAAGGAGGATCGTCGTTCCCTGGTGGATAGCGCTGAGCAGTTCTGATTTCATGGAGTCAATTAAATTACGATTTCATATCTTGAAGAAAATTTTGCTAAAATATTAAATTTTTCTTTGAAATGTTTGACGAAAAGTGTACATGAATGATAAATTTATTGTTTTTATAGATGTAATCTAGGAATTATTGACTTTTTAAAGTTATCTATTATATTTCTTAAGAAATTTAAGATATAATTATGTATCTAGAATCAAAATATGGTTTATTATTTTTACACAATTTATATAATTTTATTTTTAGTACACTTTCAACTTTTAATTGGCCTTTTTCAGCTTTCGCGATTTATTAAATATTTTTTCATCACCTAAATTTTAAGCAAGCTATATTTTTATGTTCCTGAGACTATTTTAGACACAAATAAAGGGTTTCACGGCAGATCCATAAAAGTGCGAAGAACATAATTTTCAGGTAAGCAAAAATCGTCAAATGTCATAAAATCATTTGAAAACTAATAGCGAAACAAGTACTAGATGATTATTCAAAAGAAAAAAATCATTTTTAAATTGATTAAACAATTTTTTTAAATGCAATGTGCGGAAAAACTATGTGATAGTGTCATTCGATTCATCTAATAAAATTACATAAAGCCCATGTGTTTCACTATTTTTTATGGACTCAATTAGTGACGAAGTAGTATTAAAAAAAATTACAATGTATAGAATTTATATTCACACTCTATACAAATTTCGTAGTGTAAAAAGTTGTGCAGTATCTATACATTTTATTTATTTTTTTCGCCGGATCGAATGACGCTATTATTTTTTCCTTATTTCGAATATATTAACAAATTATTTAAAAAATTTATAAATTAAATTTACCTTACCACAATGTAAGGTGAAATTTTAAAGAAGTTTTAAGCCAATAAAACGTTTCTTTTTAAGGCGGTAACTACGTGTACCAAAGTTTCGGTACAAATGATCGCATTTTTTTTTTGTATGAATAGTGATACCTGCAAAAGGGATTATTTGCACCGAAATTTCAGTACAAATAGACCTTTTTCGATACACGTAGGGACTATTTTTGAAGAAAGTGGCACTTAAATGGTTATACCCCGGGTAAAAATATTTGTGCTTGGGGTTGGCTTGGGTAAAGACCAATCCAAGGCAATTTCAAGTCATTCTGTATGTCTAGCTAGTGAGACGGAACCATACTTATTTTCATGTCTCAGATCCTCTGAGGGTCATCACTAATCCGCTTTAAACTTTATAGAATGTTTATATTATTTATATTTATGGTATTTATTTAGTATGTAGTAATAAGTTTATTTGTCTACGATAATTATTACTCTTTGGATGACGAATCTAAAAATGTTGTTCATTTTTTTCCTATCTCCAACAGTTCACTAGATACTTCTAGAAAATGACAGTCTTAATCTTTTTACGGAAAATTTTATATGCCTGCAGTTGTTGAGACAGACAGGTTCCGAATTTCTTATCTAAAAATTAGTTATTAACAAATTACAAGTTTTATAAGTTGTAAAATTTTAAACCTTAGCAGATGTCAATTGCTTGGTCCTAACCTAGCTACCTGATTCCTGGAAATGGCAGGCCCTGCCGGTGGGGTCCATAGTTTATTGAGGTCGCAGTATAATGGACAGTAAAATTTACAAACGAAAACTCTTGTAATTTTGACCCTGGGAAATTTTAAAGCCACAAATTGGTAATATAATTTTCTTTAAAAGCAATTCGGTATATTTATCAAGACAAGTCTTCGTGTGCTTGGCTTGGCACAGTTTACAGCCATAAATGCGAGAGAAGTCCGTGTATCTCCAATGTCTAGCTAGTGAGACGGAGCTAGACATCACGGTCCTAGAGACATATTCGAGACATATCGAGACATATCGAAGACACTCAAGCCAAAACCAAGCACAAATATGTTTACCCGGGACCGCAATACCCTTCAAATGTTAAAAGTTCTTTAAAGCAACGCTGTTAATAAAGCAAAACTTTTCTAATTTGTACCCAATTAAATAAAAAATTAAAAACTAATTAAAATTCTTGATCACAGAATTCAAATGTGAAACTTGAAATGTAATCTATATTGATAAGATTCCTCGAGATTTCTTCTCCAGCACAGAAAGCGAGTTTCCTCGCGAGAATCTATAAATGATCTCACTCCACTCCTTGATTCAGAGACAAAAGTTCGTTTTATTTTTAATTTAGAGACAAGTGAAAGATACATCTCGCCAAGACATTTCGTTTCCGATCGCGAGGGAACGGCACGATTCTCATTTCAAGGGGAGAAAAAGGCAAGCTCTCGAATTAATACACCGCTACTTTAAGATTTTATTCATTTATTGAAAAATAATACGATTTCCATTTTTAGAGCCATTTTTTACTACAAATAATGTACAATACTTACATCAGAATAGTGATATTAATAATACTTAACTCATGGCGCTCAACCCAAACGCTAGATGTCCTTATAACTAAAAAACACCTTCTCTGGATCCTCCACTGCTTAATTGATGGAACATTCAGACAAATGCAACACGGTTAGAAATTTCCTAATATTTCAGTCAGTTTTCAATGACTTATGTCACTGAAATTTCATAAATTTAGCTTCGAACATTAATTTGAGACCATATTCATTAATTTTCAGTGACACGAAAATTAATTTTGAAGCAAAAATTATTGAAATTTCATAAAATTGACTCTGAAACCTGTTTCAATTGCTTGTACATAAAATATTATTAGTGTCTAAATAAATTTCCCTGTGGTTCACGTAAATTTTATAAACATGCATTGAAAATGAAGTAACATTTTTGATTAAATTTAATAAACCTAAATGAAAATATGAACAAAATTCAAAAATAATTCATGAAAATAAATTTAGAAGCTTTGTATGTGATATATTTTTCTATCGATTAATACATTTTTTGCAATTACATGTACAAAATTGGTCTTACTTTGTCATTTCGAAAGAAATAAGTTTAGAGAACTGTTCTTAAATAATTTTCACTGTTTACATTGAATACCCATAGGATATTCATGAACACTTACAAAAAATTCAATGTACTATCTCTTAAAATATTTTCAAAACTTACATTGAAATTTCAATAAGGCTATTTAAATTTCAGTGTTGCATGAAATTTCAATAAGTTTTTCACTAACCGTAATGTAAAAAGCTTCACTAAGATTTTCATGAAATTTCATGAACTTACTTTTAACAGTGTATTATTTTCATTATTTCATAAAACATCGTTCATATTATAGATTGCATTTTTCTACATAAAGAAATGATGTTTTTCATTCCTTACCTATTTTTCTGTTTCTAAATATGAAAAGTTAGACAATTATAAAAGTTCATATTTTTTATTTGTTACAATTGCATTAATACCTCCTTAAATTAATTTCAAGATACTGATAAAATTTTGAACCATTTAAATAACACATTTTTATCAAAATCTATTGGCAAATATTATTTTTTGAAAAAGTAATAAAATAGTAGGTATTGCCATGCTTTCATATGTCCAGTAGCATGTGATGGTTTTAGTCAGACGACATGTATGTGTTATTTCCTTCAATTTTATGAAATTCAACAGCCGATTTTAAAGAAATTGAGAAAAGGGACTCGAATTTTACACATAAAAAAGAATAGTGAAAAGTTCTTTGATAATACAGCAGTAATTTAAAGAAATAAAATATTTTTTTGCTCAATTTCCACTGTTCTCTGAATTGTAAAAAAATATATATGACGGATTAACGGTATCTCGTTTATCTCCCTGAATTGCGTTGATATTTTGAACAAAGGCTACACGTTATCAAAAAAATAAAAAAACTATTTGAGTCTGAAGGTTTTATGAGTGAAAATAAAAAATCAACAATATCCTGTCCCGAGAAAACTTTTGGCTTCCATTCACAAAAAAAAATATCTATAGTATTTAATAGTATGTTTTTAAATATTTTTTTAACGAAAGAGTTGGATTTTAGAATATAAATGTATTAAAAAATGAAATTCTCGATAGTACTTCTGAAAATGAAAATTAAATCTGTCAAATATACACTATAACGAAAGTAAATAAGAACATTGCATGGTTTATTAGACCGATAATTTTGTCAGTGTCACCAGGTTACAGACATTTTCTCATTAAAGAAGACCATTCACCAAATGACTTTATCAACAAAAGATTATTTATCATATATACCTTTTCTTTCGTTAAAATGTTTTGTAGATACAAAGTAGGTAAGTAACATTAACGTGCGGACTAAATTTTTTTTTCGTTAATTACTTTATTTATATTTTGTTTATTATATTGGAAACAATAGATCAAATAAATCCGATCATAAATTTTAACCATCTACGACTATTTGTATCAATTATACTTACCTTTATAGAGTTTTGACAAACATTGAAATACAAATGTTATTATTTAACATTTAAAATTAAAGTAAGATTCTTGATCTCGCTTATCACAGTTTTGACCATAATTAGGATTAGGACAAATGGAAAAAAGTCTTTAATATGAATACGAAATACCTTTTCCAAAAAGAAGTTCCAAGCGAATTGTGTTGATTTTTTTTATTTTCACCCTTATACTCTCGTAAAGTTTTAAATATTTTAGATTGTAAAACATTTTTTTATATTCATTTTTATTAATTGTAAATTTCGTGTGCCCTCATAGGTCTGATGTAAATCATTTTATCAGTACACGGTCCTTGAATTTCGATTTTATGAACAGAACAACTGTGAGTGCTTTACAAACATCCCCTTCATACATGCGTCGGGCTTCTAGATGTTTCGAACTTTTCCTCGATTAGTCCAACATTCGCATATAGAACGGTTGAAAATTTCCTTTAACATTCATGATTTACTGAGATTTCAAAAAAAAAGTTCTAAAATACGCTATACCTAAAACTGAAAACTGAACTTAAATTAAGTAATTTATGTAATTGCTTAAATTTGAGTTTTCAATGAAGTAATTAAATTTTGAGTTATAATGACGAATATTAAATTGAAGTACATATTGATCATAGGACAATTTAGACATAATGATGTGTTTTATTTCCGTTATTGAAATATGCATTTGATTTCTAGAAATAAATTTTCACTTTTACAATCGAAAATATATTTTTTTACGAAAACAATTGACATCGAGAATAAATATTCTGGGATAGAATACAGTGAAACTTTGGACAGCAAGATTTGCGACGTGGAATGGAAGTAACTCATCGAAATGAATCACGAGTCGATGGGTAGAACTCGTTCAATTCGTTGTCCATTCAATATATAGTTGATCGACGCTGCAGTGAAGCAGTTTCGTGGAAACGTAAAATATGGATTTAAATTTCTTTATGCACGTGCAATTTTGTTCCATTTTTCGTTTCCAACACCTAATCTACTTTCTAAGTGAACAGGAAAAAGTTGAAATTTCCCTTTTCTTTTATGCGATTATAACTTGCTAGACTTAAAAAAGTTCTTAATGAGAAAGTCTGCTTTTTGTCTACATGTACGCATGTCATTGTCCTCCGGCTTCTTCATTTGGTATTCGTGGTGCACAACGGATCATTTAGAATTTAAAGTAACTGGAAAAGTGTAAAGTGATAGATTCCAGACAGTGAGTCTGCTAGACTGAAGGAAGAAGAAGAAGTCGAAGGGAGTTAAGGGGTGTTTGAATTACCATTTCGATATGACATGAAAAATAACCTATACCTACAAACGGTCGTTCGCGAAATATTACATACTCCTCAACCACTAGTAATTAATTTTAAACTTTAAAATAATTTTTTTTAAACACTTCCCAGCTGAAAATTTGTACGTGGAAAACCAAGTGAAATAATTAAAGAACGTGGAACTTTAAATAGGAATTTCAAACATTCCTCGTCGAAATTTGAATTTTATTTTTACCTGCAAATATTACATAACAAAAACTTATACCGAATATGTAACATTCTGGAATAAATCACTGAAGAAGGTCCAAGGAGCCGTAACTTCTGATTGAAATTGAAATTTTCTTCAGCATTGACGAACCTCGAACCCCCAAAACTAAATAAACCTAATATTTATACTAAGGGTAACAAAAAGCCACAAACAAAGTACATCGTAAACCATAAAACATATTGAGTTTTGAGTACCCCGTATACTGTATTAATAGGCACCAATCCATAAATCTAGAAGTCCTTTCACGTCGAATTCCACATAAATATTTTCATGTGGAATTCCACGTGGTTGAAAAAATTCACCTTGATGTCCACGTGAATTTCCACGTAGATATTTGCACCTGCAAGCAGATGCGGACTGGTAAAAACCAGCCAACCCAGTAAAAGTATTTCCTACCGGCCCCGAAAGTGATACAATTTAAATATACGTTTACGGCTAAACGGTATAATATTTTTGTCTAATTTTTTGCATACGTAATTTGAATACTATTTTCTATTCAAAAACAGAGCTATTGTTAAGTAAAATTGTTTCTATTGTGTTGAAATAAATAAAAAATACTAAGTACATCCTCGTATACAGAAAAAAGGAGGCTTTGAAGTTGGTTTCAGATCATTTTTTCATAAACTTGTTTTGAACTTCAGCTATGTTCCCTGTCATCATATAAATGCGAAAAGTGAAAAACAACTCAATTACTTTTAATGTTTGTGCTGTTCAAAATCAACCAATTATTGTTCGATTTTGTTTCATTAAGTTTTGAAGTCGTTTTTTTGTTCAAAATGAAAATTTATTTGTTTCTGTCTACATCTTATAATATATATTATTTAGAACTTTATTTCCCTTGAATTGCAGAAACTAACATTGAAATCTATTTCAAAATCGCCAATATACATATATGTATATGTAAGAAACAGTACTTATAGTATTGTAATTAAAATTAATTTTTAAGGAAAATACCACCTTACAATATAATTTAGATTGGCCTCTTTTCCATAAGTTTATCTTTTACTATACTATAATACTATATAATAATATTATCTACTATCTACTGAAGATTCCATCTATAGGCGCAACCGATAAATGGAACCTTCAGTATAGACAACCATTAATAATTTAAAAAGCAAGTCAACGAAACATATTTGAAAATAATTTAATTTATTAAAATAATTATATGGTATCCTAAAAATTAAATAATTGTTATGCATACATTATTATTTTTAAGTTATCTTCAGTAGATTACATTATCTGCTGTTGATATGTCCCTTTAAGTGATTTCTAACTAATCGAAAGTAACATTTGACATTATTTTCTTGAATATTACTTGATTGACATTTTTTTCTTCAATACTACATGAATAGAAATTATTTGCCTAGACTCTAGACCATTGGAGAAATAATAAATAATAGCAATAACTAAATTCACAAAAATGATGTATAAATTCAAAGATTTTTGACAAAACATTTTTTTTATCTGTACAAATATTTACAAAACTATGGATCATTATTTATATATTTTTTAATTAAAAAATCCTATCTGATATCTATGGTGCTGGTTATTTATCAGAAGTTCGTAAGCTCAGATGTCGGCTTAGCAGAAAATCGGAAGCTCAAAATCATGGGTCGGTAATAGTTTATTGTATATTGCTAGATGGATTTTCAAACTTTTTATCGTCTGTAAATGGTACAAATTCTTGTTCCTTGCGTATAAGTCGAACCATTGCAGTTTCATCACGGCAATCCTTTCATACCGTGGGTCGATAATATACGTAGTTATTTGCATATGGAGGAAACTTTCTATTTCGATTTCCCTCTGAAATATTTCAAGATCCTCAATAAAACTTGGATGTTACGTTTTAATATAATATATTGCTACAATTTCAAAAAAATTCTAAAAGTGTGACGGAATAATGAAAATGCTGCAAACAGAACATTCTTCTATACCAGACCCAGAAAAAAGTTTCTATGATTTAAATCCTTTGAATCAAAGAAATGTACGCATTTGCAATGCTGCCAAAGAAAAGTTTATTTGATTCAAAGAAAATTTCTTGGGTATTTAAAAAATTTTTAAGTCGAAGAAATTGTTTTTTGTTCCAACAAAAATAATTTTTTTTAAATGAAAGGAGTATTTTATTATAGGGTAACTGAAACAATGACTGAGGGAAAACCATTTGTTGAGAAAACGGTTGATTTCTTCTTACCTAAAACTTAAATATGTGTTTTTTTTTTCGTTTTAGCTTTACCTTTAAACCTTTTATTTTTTTACAGAAAAACGCTGATCCTCAACAGTACGCCAAAATCGGTGTAGTTTTAAGTTGCAACAAAAATAAGCTTCGCAGGCCTATTTTGAGAATCTAAGGGTAATTCATCATTTTGATACTGTTTCTTTCTTATTTCGAGTACCGTCGAGTGTTGGGCTGAATTATTATCATCCACCTGTCAAGACGATTTTGTTTTTCAGTATTTAGACGAAATAAATAGTAATGAGCGGCTCAGTTAATTAAAATAATTATTCTTAATTTTCAATTTCTTTTCATTTCACAGCTGGTATTAGTCATACATAAAATAAAATTTGTACTTAGTGCTCCAAGTCTTTGGTTAGTCATGACCGACTGATTGCATGCACATTGAAGCCTAGGCGCTCCAAAAAATTCGGAGTAGAAAATTGGACAATATTATGTATGTACTCTCACACGGCGCCTAATTAAAGCACCAGCACATTTTAAAATAAAAATCATGATGTATTGATCCACTGTGGAAAATGATTCCATTGAATTAGATTAAATGATATATACTTTTTATGATCCTTTTAAATTGTTTTCAATTGTATTTTATTAATAGACCCGTATACTACGTTACCAACTTGAGGGG
>CAKNWU010286269.1:0-11197 GCA_932072015.1 Andricus quercustozae
ACACGAACCTGCACACGAACCTGTACAGGTAATCTTGACGGTTCCTGTGCAGGGATTTGGCGAAGGAAACTGTACATAATCCTGTAAAGGAACCTGCACCGACAAAGGAACCTTTAAACGATCCTCTACAAGTTCCTGTACAGGTTCCTTTGCGAAGTGAATTGAGGCGTGTGTTCCTGTGCAGAAACACGTATAACGCCCTTTAAAGAAACCATAGCGAAAACTGATTTCGCTTACAGCTATAAAATTACCTTCCTTTTATTCCGTTAAAGATTCAACGTACTATCTAGAGAGCCAAGTCACTAGCGAACCATTGCGGATTATTTCCTATGCTATGCAGGTTCATGTATAGGATCCTGAACAAGATCCTGTACATGAACTCACAACTCAATTCACCATGTGAAGAAACCTGTACAGGATCAATCAAAATTAGCTTGCAAAAATGTTTCTAAGTAGAATCGTGCATAGTTTCTTTCGCCAAATTCCTGCACAGGAACTATCAAGATTATCTGTATAGGTTCGTGTGCCGGTTTGCGTACAGGAACACAACTTGCTTCGGATAATGGTGGCAAAAAAACACCATTCTTGTATTTTAAAATGATTAATTTAAAATAAAAAGATGTTGCTCCATATATTACTTACTTTCATTTGATGAAGTATCTTGTAGAAAAAATGCTGCTTAAAATAAGTAAAAATATATTTGCTTACATTTTAAGTCTACATGCCACATTATTAATATTTTTTAAGAAAACAGTCTTATCTAACTTATGACCTTGGACGAATTTCAACAACGTAAAAGTCGTGATCAAAACACTATTTGTCAGATATTTTAATCCATTTACTCTTTAAACATTGTTGGATTCTCGAAGTTTCTTAATTTTTGAATATTATAAATACATACGCTTCCTTCAGACATAAATGATTTGGGTTATCAGGGTAAAATAAATATACGCGTGAAAGAGCTCAATTTCTGATCAATAAATTTTGTTGTTTGCATTGAAATTTTCCACTTCACCGAGCCACAAAATTATCCGTATATGCTATGTATGTACGGGAAGGGGAAAACACAAATATCCCAGAATAGTATACATATATATACAAATGAAACATCAGAATATTCATTATTCACGCTGTTCTCTAAATTCGAAGCTAAGCACGTTTCCTGTATTTAAAAAAAATGAGGTTCTTTTATACTCTGATCCTAACCTTGGACGTTATTCTTAATCATGTCGGTAAGTAGATAATAAATATCATTTTTTTACAGTAAATACGTTAGAGCACCTATTACACAATCATCAATATAAAATACTAGATGAACTCTTTTATAATAAACAATTATTATTATCATTAGAATCATTTTTCTCTACTTAAATATAATAATTAGGCAGAGTTTTAGAACCCACTTATCCTAATCAGTGGTTTGTATTTTTTTTAAATTGAATCTTCATACCTCAGAAGATACAATTATGATAATTGCTTGGCAAATTTTCAAGTTTCGAAGGCGAAATATAAAATTTTCTCTACAAATATAGATATGTTTTAAAATTACTTAAGAAACTTTCATATTTCAATGTAGGCTTATTTGTAAGAATCATTGACAGGTGCACCCGACTTACACGAAATATACTAAATTATTCGAATTATGCATTCATTATTTTTAATAATTTTTTAACATTACAAAATCATGAATATTTTTGGTGTTCTTACAGAAATATCATCATGTACGCCGCCCAAAACAAGAGACTTACTGGCAAATTTTGGCATGAGTAACGAACATGCTAATCATCAAGGTAACCCCAGCACAAACAAAAATTTAAACTTATAATACCTCTTGAACTAGAAAATAATCTACACACATTGAACCTTGTTTCCAATGTTTGACTAAAAAAAAGAAAATCGTAACTGTTTATCAAGCGCGTGTGAGACATATTAAAATCTTCAAAATCCTTTGACATTTTTTCATTTCATGCAAATCAAGACTGACGCGGCAGTCATGATCTAGGCTGTGATTGGTAATCTTGTATGGCACGAAATTTGAAACAGGTTTGGTCCGAGCTAGACTATTATATATATATAATATCATATATATATATATATATATATATAATATTATATATTAATTATAATATTTTGTATGATCATAATATTCATGGCGTTTCAGAAAGGTGTTTTAAATATTCTTGAAAAAATTTAAACTCGTATACTTTAATTTTGAATTGCTTCAATAATTAATCGTAAACGGTTTATTACAATCGCGCTTGTTAACATTGTCATATTTATGTATGAATGTGTGTGCGTGTATAATCGTGAACGAGTCTGTTTACTCATATCAATATTGACTTTACTTTAATCTGATTATATGTATCTGAGTCGTTGAATGTAACAGGAAAATGAAGTTAAAAAAACATAATTCCTTAATAACTAATTATTATTTTTGATAGAACTTTGTGTCCCTTCCAAAGCTGTTTCGTAGAATAAAAATGTGATGATATTAAATTGCTGAGGTATATAACGTCAATATTTAGATGTCAGATTCATTGCGACAAAATATAAATTTTTCAAACGCCTGCGTTAAAGAAGGAGGTTAAACTCTCTGAAGAACTAAATATTGAAAAGAAGACAGCAGCGAACAAAACATTCAGAATATGTTTTAATTAACGAAAGACATAATAATCAAACAGCTTATTGATGAACTATTTGAAAAATGTTTTTAAAAATTTATTTTTTGTCATTTTTTAATAATCTTTTATTTGAAAATGAGATTTTTGCAATTTAAGCTTCTATCCATAACGTGGGTTTTGTAGAAAAAGAGTTCTAGGGCATTCTTCGTAAACAATATATCTCTGGAAAATACTTTCTGAAGAATTTTGAAAAGGCTTTTTTTTTTTAATTACTTTTCAAACGTTTTTTTCAGTCTAAAGAAGCAAAAAGAGGCATTTTCTATATTTTCAGATCATGATATACCCGCATGCGATTGTCTGCTTTAAAAAAAACTTAATTTTCTATTTCTTATTGCAGATTTGAGTTCAGAGTTCGATCATTTACGTCATGGCGACACTATTTCTTCTGTTCCTCGTTCCGGCACTTCTTATTCTCCTGACAGACGTACTGCAGAAAGGACATCTCCTCCTGCCAGACCTCATTCTCCTGTCAGGCCTCATTCTCCTGCTGAGCCTCCCCTTCGTGTCAGGTCCAGGTCTCCTCCTACCGATCGTCGTTTTTCTCTCCTACATGGATATGGACCTGAACAATTTAGATTAATTCGGCTTATTCCTAATACGAATCCCCGCCGGCAATACGAAATTCGAAGATACACTTTTCCAGCCGATAAACCAATTCAATTGAGGTTAAGGTATAATGCCTTTGGCCCCATGCCAACCGACGAACAAACTGTTTTAGCAACATCCAATGGAGACGTCGTTGCAATATTGGAGAACAATAAATGGCTTCGTGGAATATTTTCAATAAGATCTCATTTTGAAAACCGGGTTAAAATAAACATTGAAAGCGGCAAAGTTGAAGATCTCACCACAGAAGAACTTAGGGAATTACCCTTAGGCACCCGTTTCCCAATCTCAAAGAATTTTGGAATAGTGAAGGTTTAAATCAGCAAAAAAAAAGACTAGTAAACGACTTCGCAGCACAAGATTGATTTATTTAAAAAAATTATAAGCTAGTTTTTTTCTAAAAGAGATAAAGAGAGATTCTGTTTATTTTCTTAGAAAATGGACGTTCCTTTAAGTTGAGTTAACTTTAGATTTATTATTGATAATACTTTTATTTTGTTTTTACATCAGATCTTCTAATTTTCAATCCCTCGCAAGGAACCGTGAGACATTAACGCCCCCTGCCCTCTAAACCGTAATTAGTAATTTCTGAATGAGCCCCCATTAGCAAATAACCCATAACATTGTATTGCCCATAGACATCACAAACTCAAATAAAAAATGTGTCGCACAAAATGACATGCCTATCATGCTTCACTGGTCATTTTTTCTCATGACAATTTTCCTCAATTTCTTTATCGATTTTCCTGTCATTTTCTCTGTGACCAGTAAATGACAGGAAACCTCAATGGGGAAAAAATCATATGCCTATTATTAATTATTATTATCAATTATTAAAAAATCTAAAGGTGTAATCTCGTAAATCCATCATACAATTATGTGCAATAATTAAAACTTTGAAATAGATAAAGTTTGTCAAATAAAGATCTATTTTCCTTGAGTCGTTGTTTAAACCCGTGTAGCAATTGCCCTTATAGTCCCTAACAATATTGTGGCATTGTTAGGGGCCCCAACAGGTTATGTATTTTTATTTTATTGACTTTTATTTAATTACCCAACATATCCAATTAATACTATTAATTCATAATAAAAAGATACGAGCGAGAATTTGGTCCAGCAATAGAGGAAACTGCAAAAGAAAGTTGCAAACGAGCTGCAGAATTGAAGCAACGACTCATCGTCGAGCATATAGATAAATTATGCGATGGTCTGTAAGAATTTCCTGTATACTGAATATCTTATATTGAATATGTATTATGTATAAAATCTTTAATGTAAAAAATAAAAATTGTAAAAATGTCACACGAAAGAAATCAGATCAATTTATGGTTACACTTTTTTTTAAAACGTATTAGTAAATTTTTTTCTTTCACATTACAAGCCAAATTATATAGTCTCTGATAATTATCCCCATTTGAACCAACTTCGTGGGGCTACAGATCCAAATTGTTCGCAAGACATCGACCAAAATATTGTTGACGAAAACAACATCGTCGAAAAGAATATAAATATGAGAAATGCTTTTGATACAGCTTTAGGTGCAATTGTAAACATTATCGTTTGTTTTGATATGGGATGGAGTAAGCGAGGAAATAGAAGAAGCTACAACAGCTTTAATGGTTATGGTGCTATAAATGGTTTTCTCAGTGGTAAGATTCTAGATTTCGGGTGCAGGAACAGAAAATGTAAAATCTGTGACCAGGGGAAACAAAAACCACATGATTGTCGTAAGAACTTCAAAGGAAGTGCCAAAGCTATGAAGGTGGATCTCGGTGCTCAGCTAATAAATAATAGCAAAATATTGAAAGAAACAGGGCCGAATGTCCGTGAACTTATCGGTGATGAAGATAGCTCTACTATAGCTAAATTACGTTGAGGATATTCACAAACTGCCTTTAGGCTGGTTGATGAAAATCATATTCAGAAGGGCTTTGCTAAAGAATTATACTCTCCTCAAAACAAATTTAAAGACATGAAGAAAAAGGGTGTTATACCGCACTTGAAGAAGTGTTTTCGTTATGCTGTGGCTCAAAATAAAGGAAAATGCGGGTTGAAGAGAAATTTTGCCTATCACCTTGTACACATACAGCATTCTATACGACGCAAAAGGACAAAAACAGCTCAAAAAGTGCAATGAAGGCTAAACTTCCTTCTATTAAACGACGAAGAAATTTATTAGCTGTAAAAAGAGAGGCACTCTCTTACTATTTCAAATACTTCACATGAAATATCCATGTCAGCTGATAGTGTTTAATGTGTTTACTTCGATTTGGAAACATCCGGACAGTCCAAATAAAGTCACAGGTTTTGAACACATTGCTGGACGGTGTATTTTGATTGCTCACAACACAGGATTCGACGTTCCTCTGTTGCTCAGAGCTATCAATCAGAATTAGATGATTGAAGTACCTCCTTACATTCTTTGAATTATTTCTCAGAATTTTTATTTTAACAACTGCACTGAAGTGGTCCTTGCTCAACTCTATTTGACAAATAGAGGCTTATTTAACCAATTTAATAATGAACCTTCAAAGAAGAAAGCTAACTTGGGTACTGTATGAATTTCTTCATTTAGGTCAGTTCACGAGAAGAATAATTGCACCTCTAAAGGCGAGCGAACTTGGTGTTCAAGATTTGGATGCAAGTGGTATGGCCTTACTAATCAATCTTTTTTCAAAAAGCAACACATATATAAATTATGTTTAATTGTCTATAATAAAATATTATTTTACATTTAGGTTCTGGAACTTTCGATATTTAAAACAACTAAACCCCTAAAGGCAGGCGAACATGCTAGTGGTATGGTTTTACTAATCAATCTTTTACAAATATCTACTCCCCTCTAAAATTATTTTTGTAATACAATATTATTTTGCACGTATGTTATGGAATTCTCAATACCGAAACAGCTATAAAAACCAGAGAAGGCAAAAATGCAAAGCACCGATACAAATCAAAGATAAAGGAACAGTAATGGACTTACGAGGGCGGTAATTTATTTTCTAATTTATGCACCCTGACGTGCTTAATTCAAAGGAATAAAATTATTATTTGCAAAACATTTAAAGACTAATCTTCCTTTTCTTAGATTTTCAGCTTCTTCAAATCACATAGCATTACTGATAATAAACAAAACTTTATTACCAAACATAATCTCATCATACAAATATGTGCAATAATTGAAGCCTCAGAAGAGATAAAGTTGGGAGAATAAATTTATGTTTTTCTCGAATCGTTGTTTAAACTATAAACCTAATATGTTGACATAATTTTTCACATGATGCAATTTGTTCCATGAGATACAGGTGTTTAATGTACAGAAGTTTAAGCAGGATAGTATCTAGAGGCCATCCGTATACTGCGTGGACAATATATTTTGTTGGGGGTAGCATGTGAAAAAGGGGGAGACAAATAATGCTTTGAGTATATATATACAGACATTTCTTACAAAATTTCTTTTCTCCGTAAATCAGCATCATCCACTGTCATCTACCCTAATAAAAGATGAAGATCACCGCCGGTTTTTTCATCGCTATTGCTGTTGTTATTAACCCGATTGGTAAATATATAATAATACAATATCATATTCATTATTTAAGTATTTATTTTTATTTATTTATTTGTGTGTATCACGAAATTGTTTAGTTGAAATATAAAATTACAATTCATACAAAATGTTTGTCTATCTTCGTATCTATCTATCTATTGTATTTAGAAATAAAAAATCTATAATAAAATGATATCATTCTATAACAAACTTTTCTTTATTTGATAAAGTATTTTCTAGAAAAAATGCTGCCAAAAATGATTAAAAAAATATTTCTTTACATTTTGAAGTTTACATGCCAAATTAAGGATATTTTTTAAGACGAATACGTTATCTAACTTACAACCTTGGACGAATTTCAATTAGATAACAGCATTGCCTGCAAAATATGTGTGAAAGAGATATTTCAATTTATTTACTTTCCATACATTAGTTTATTCTCTCAGTTTCACAAATGAGAATAATATAAATCTCTTGCTTACTTTAAACATAAATTATCTCAGAGATTTATGATCGGGAAGGGGAAAACTCAAATATTTTAGCTGCGATTCCCTAACGCGAATCATTGATAGACTTTAACTGGCCTCTACAAAATAAAATAACATAATTTAATTACTTTTTTCCAATTTGTAATACATTTTTAACATTGCAAATTCATAAATCGTTTTTGACTATCTACAGAAATTTCATCAAGTATGCAGCCCCAAACAAGGGACTTTTTGGCAAATTTTGGGATGAGCAACGAACATGCCAATCATCAAGGTAATCGTCATCGATATGCAGAAAAATATTATTAAATCATCAGCCTTGCAATAAATTATACGAAAATATTAAAGGAATTCGTATAGAAAGCCGAAAAACTACAAAGAAACGGTTTATTACTCAACACTCATAATGCTGCAGAAATAAACTTTCAAAAAGAAACATCTGCAAACCCTCTTTCTATCTTTAGAATTGCTTGAAATTTTATTCATATCTTGAAAATCTTAGAATCTCTTGAAATCCCTTCACACAATCTAAAATATTTTTAAATCCATTAAAGTCCTTGAAATCTGTTAGAATTTTTAGAAATCTGGCAAAATGATTAAAGCCCCGAAATTCATTGAGATAATTAGAGATCCCATAAAATCCCTTACTTCTTCTGAAATTACTTGAAATTATTGGAAATTCTGTAAAAGTCTTTGAATTCCTTTGGATTTCTTGTTGGAATCGTTTAAAATAACTTCAAATCCATTAATATAACACAGGAAAAACAGAAGATAAATTTTACATCGATTGCAGTTGAATGATTCACTGCAACATAAATCAAACTTAGCGAATATACTTTACACGAAACTGAGATAAGTTTTGTTTTTCTACTGTCTCGGAAGATCTTTTAAAAGCGTCGTCTGGAAATCAGGACACCAGATTTTTAAAAATATTGCCACTATTAAATTTTCATTTTAAAAATAATTGCACTAATTGCTGAGAATAAAAGCATTCGACACCAGTCGCAAAGCCGCCATATTCATTATGATCTTAACCACAGTTGAAAAGTGGTAAAGTAGGAATATCCGTCCTGAAATGTTATTAATGAAACAATTTTCTAAATAAAAATTTGGAATATACTTTTACATCAGGGTTGATTTTTAATTATTACTATTCAAGCCTAATTTTATGGTGAAGTAAATTAAAGATGCAACTTCAACCACAAAATTAATTTGATTCCAATTTTTCTTTTTGTTCGAAAACAAGGGATGGTTGTTTTTGTGTCAAGGTCTTTATTTTCATTCGCGAAAAATACATTTTCATTCTTCCTCGATACATCTTATTATTTTAAAAATAATAATTAAGTAAGCGAAAAGTTGTTTTGAATCTGATGTCCTGATTTATAGCTCGAATTCACTCAGAATTTGCCGTTTTTCCATTGATGTTAAGGACGTAGCAGACGATAGTTTTTCCATCGTAGGATAAACTTTTGCCAAATCGCATGTAAAATTTAACAGCGGAAAATTCTTTATGCAACAAAATTTGACTTTAATTTTCTCTGTGAAGTAAGAATCACTTAAAATCACTGTTAGAACCAATGTTAGAATATTTCAGCCAGGAATAAATTCCTAGCTGAAATTTACGCTGCAAACTATATTCATTCAATACTTATAGATTAAACATGACAACTTTCAAAAATATAACTGTCAATGCCTTCAAACTTTTCTTCCAATATTGTCACAACCAGTTCATGGTATACCAACATACGATTGTCTATTTCAAGAAAAGTGCAATCTCCTGTATCTTGTTGCAGAGTTGAATTCAGAGTTCGAGCGTTTAAATAATGGCGACACTATTCATTCTCTACAAAGGACTCTTCCTCCTGCCAGACCTCATTCTCCTGGCAGACTTAATTCTCCTGCCAGACTTCATGCTCCGGCCAGGCCTCATTCTCCTGCTGAGGATCCTGATCGTGCCAGGTCCAGGTCTCCTTATGACGGGCGTCGTTCTTCACGCTTATTTGGATATGACCTTGGATTACTTAGATTTCTTCGGCTCATTCCCAACAGTAATCCACACCGCCTGTTTGAAATTCGAAGATACACTTTTCCTCCCGATAAACCAGTTCATGTCAAACTAAGAAATAATTCCCTTGGGCCCATGCCAACCGACATACAAAATGTTTTAACAACAGCCAACGGTGATATCTTTGCAATATTGGTAGGTAGTAGATGGCTTCGTGGAATATTTACAAGAAGATCACTCTATGAATTACGGGTTAAAATAAACATGTACAGTGGCGAAGTTAAAGAGCTGACCTCAGAAGAAAAAGAGGAGACACCCTTAGGCTGTCGTTCCTCAATCTCAAAGAAATTTAGACTAGTAAATCTAAACGGCTATACTGCACAACATTAATTTAAATAAAAACATCTAAATCTAAATCACAATACAGTTTGTGATCCGAAGTAGCATACAAATGTTACAAGGAACTGATAATTGCATTAAAGAATGAATGTTTTATGGGTTTTAAGGTTTCAACCTTTCGTTAATACCCGAGTTTTTTCAGAAATAGACAAAAAAAGAGTTACCTGTTTTACCTCGTAAAAATATTTGAAACCGAAAATTATTGCAGGCTTATAATGATTTACCTACAATAATTTTCAAATGTGGGGGTTAATAGGATCAGTTTACAGACATAAAAAAACAGTTTTGTATTCAAGTAAAGTCTTTGAATTCAGCTAACCACTCCAAAAAAATATTTTAAAAAATTCGATAACTCGACGACCATTTTTGGAATTTAAGAATAATTTAACAATTGGTAATATTATTATCATAATCAAATGTTTTACCAGTACTACAAATGTTTCTTTTTCTTTAAATAGTGTGATTTTCTCATGAAATAAATAATATGTATTTCATATGTTTGATTTTTATAATTTATGTATGTAATATTTTACAATTTATTTTTCACACAATGGGTGATTAACTGATCCATCCAATTTTACACAAAAATCAATTTACTCAAAAGGCTATAAATTATTCTTTGCTTCAATTATCAATTGTGAAAATTTACCATGAGTATACTTTTAATTAAATTTTGATTTAATTACTAAATAATAGGTGAAACTATAATTATTTCTCGATGATTTATAGCAGCTGAAATTCACGTCGCAAATCAAATTGTTCAAAGTTTATCAATTTGAAATACAGCTAACTTCCACTTGTCAGCATTCTTAGTCGAACTGATAAAACAAGGCCTTTGAAATTAGATATTATTTTTGAGTAAAATACTAAAAATGTATGTATGTACATAACAACGAGGCTAGATCTGCAATTTCTTGACAGACGAGTATACAATAATGAGAATTGTGAGGTTTCAATTGCAAGCAACAATAAAAAAAAGTTGATATAATCAAAGAAATAATTGGCTCTTCTTTGAAATTAATATTCTCATTGTTAATAATGAACGTTACGCATCAGAAAGTAAATTTTTACTTTTTGATTGAGGAAGACATTGTCAAAATTTAAAGTCCATCTAAAGAAACACTACACTCAAACCAAAAGCTTTCTCAAATTAAAGACATATCTAAATACGTCCGATTAGACATTTTTTTGATCGAAGAAAACTTTTCTTGATGCAAGCATTAATGTTTTTCAAAGTAAAAATCATTCCTGTTCTAAGACAAATTTCTTTCGATCAAGAAAATATTTGAATGGACGTATTCAGTACTACTTTTTTTATTCAAGCAATATTTTTCCTCAGTGTAAGATTCGCGATTTGTAGTTTTTATATCATATAAAACACTTTGGGAAAGTAAAATTATTAATAAAATGATTGAAATACTTTTTATTTTTCTTTATATAAATATAATACAGCAAGTTAAATTTGACGTAC
>CAKNWU010286434.1:0-15294 GCA_932072015.1 Andricus quercustozae
TTTGTTCAATATTTCATTAAAAGATATAGTTTTCGCGAATTAATTCCATAATTTACCTATGCCATTATTTAGAAAATTATTATCAATTGCTTCTTGCTTTAGAAATGATGTAGAAAATTCCAGTTTTTTTGTATCTCTTCAACTATATCGCTCATTAATCAGTACTTTCTTGCCTCAACGAAATCGATATGAAAAACAGCTATCCATAACGAATATAAGGGTATCAATTCTGAAATAAAATAATACTGAATACTTATCAACATACATAGTGTCAGAAATACGAGAAAGCTAGAATTTTCTACACAATTGATGAAATGAAATTTCAACAAAGTAGTTAAACTTTTGAGCGTGTATTAGATTTTTTAATCGAATAGATCAGCTTGCTACCAAAAAAGGAAAATTTAAAACTAAAAATATAAATTCAGAACAAAATTGTTAAAATTATGAATAAAAATGATTAATTTGTAATAAAAAGCGTGGGCCTTCATTTACTAAAATTGATTTTTGACAAAGAATTTCAACTTTAACCTTCGAAAAGTCAATTTTTTCAAATAAGTCAAAGAAGTCGCACGATCTTGGACCTCACGAAGATTTTTCTTTTCAATATGTTTACATACTGAGCGCAGGTTTCTTTAACAAAATCAATTTTTTATGTTTGAACAGGATTATGACTAAAATGAAATCTATAGTGGTTTTGTTTTAAAATTATACTAAGGTACGCATATTTTTAAATCGTATGGGCTCAAGTAGGTTCGAATATTTCATTTTATTTGGAGAGCACAGAGTAAACAACACGTATTTTATCATATTATTTTTTTCAATTTATTTCGCATGGACTTTGGTTTGTAGTTTTAAGTGATTTAAACAAGTTTAACAATTTTTTGTTACATACATAGTTTATAACCAATTAAAGCCAATGCCTTTCATTTGATATGAAAATTTGACAATTATATCGCCGAAGGACAATATTGAAACTAATAACGTCGTCATCTAACATATATGTGAGATATAGACTACTTACGTATATATTTGTACTCTGATGAACCAATAGAATATTTCATGGTTACGTTTGTTTACCGATTTATTCACTGAAGCATTATTCAGTGTTTCCTCTACATTGCGAAAATGAGGATGTTCTATACTTTGGTTTTCACTCTGACGGTCATCTTTAATTCTATTGGTGAATATACTAATATAATATATCTATCATTTTTATTATATTTTCTATAATACATACATGAATATAGACATTTCTCAGGCCTGTAAAGCGAATATAAAGTCCGCCTTTCCAGATTATATTCATATAATGGCCATTTGTATATTTATGTCATCAAAAATTATTTTTTGACGACATACCTTTTTCCTCGTCTCATGCTTCCTCGTTCTCGCCTCGGGGTTTCCGAGGAATGCGACATATTTGCGATAGCAGAGCGTACAGCTCGCAGGAACGTTATTTTGCCACTCTGATGCGCTAATGCTCATTAGCGTTTCGCAATGAATAGTTAAAATCGAAATTTGATTACATATTATACTTGTTTGTCCATTACCGATTAATCTGATATCAGACACGATTATTTTACGCTTTCTTCGAAGATTCAACTTCTCTCTATTAGTATTTTGATTTGTTCTTATTAATCATTTATTTTGCCAATTATAACAACAGAATATATGAAACAGAAATGTAAAGGGTAGGTAGTGTAGCGAGTTTTTATTTTTCGAAATATTTGCGCCAGCGACAGAAATGCGAGTTTCTCCATTTAGTCCAATCAATTTAAATGTTGACGTTATTAATTATTTCATACTTTCGCCAATTGGATAATTATTTGAGATTCCTCAAGCGCCTATCAGCGGAGTCCTTTTGCGAGAAAGAGTGTGGTATTCTTCTATTGAGTGTGTGAAAAAAGTGTGTTCTTATCTCTGTATAAACGCGAACATCTCCTAAATTTTCCGGTTTATCCTCTGTTCTAGTGTGGCGTCAATTTACTAGTAGTTATGTCCATATTGGTAAGCCAAATTTCGTCGACTCCAAATATAGAAGTCAAACAGATTGTACCTATTAACGAAGTATTCAAAGTCCAAGCACGTTGAAATGAAGGGACGATTGCAATTCAATCCTCGGATGTAATTCAGACGAGCAAATCAAGGAAAGACCGTCTTTGTTAGACCGAGGCGATACCCAAAAACCCGCCAATTTTCAGGGCTGAGATATCGTCATAAAGCATCGTCGTGATCGGTTGCCCCTCCGATGATCCCCAGATCGTCAGCTTCGTACGCTTCGACTTTTCTACGCTGATATCGTTATGATATTCAATTGTTATTTTGGATTTCTTGCTCGTATTTCTTGAGTATATAATCTCGCTCAACCTGCCTACCTATTTTGTCTGATTTTCGCTTTTTGATTTAACACGATTTAACTCCTGTAATAAATTTCCAGAGTAAAATAAAATTGAAATTGGGAGATATTTATTTAAACGAATTCTGAATATAATGCAATACAATTTGAAGTTGATTTTTAATGATTCTTGCTTCTTTAAATAATGTTCAATGTAACTAAATCAATGTAATTAAAAATCTTCAACTTTAATTAAAATTATAAATAATTCTTGGCAATTTGAATGGAAGGTCGAGTTGGAGATTCAATGAGTAGGCTGTATTATGTGTATGAAGGTAAATGATTGTCATAATTGGTGTTTATGTCTGACTCATCGTCAACACCGATAACTACTCGGTATCGTGGTAAACCATTGTATACAGGTTCAGAAGAACGTAAACGACGGTCAAATTCTCGAGTTAATCAATATTGTTCGCGGAGAAATCTCCCAACTAAAATATTTAACGGGAAAGTAAATAATATACAAACAGAGATGGAGGAATTACAGACAGAATTAGCGCGAGTTTTATCTGAGAATGAAAGGCAGAGAATTGAATTAGAAAGATTACGAAATTTTACAGTCGACACACCACAGGCGAGACCACAGGGCGATGCTGGGGATCGTTTGTATCAGGCTGTCATTCAAGGCTTTCAAACGTTTAATGTTGAGTGTAAATTACCAAAATTCGAAGAAGATGCGCCAAATCCAAATGAGTATTTAGAAGCATTGAATAAATACTTTATCGTTAAATCAATTCCTGCACAACATAAATTCAATATTGTACCAAATTCTCTTGAAGGTCGTGTGAAGTTTTGGTTCGCGACTGAACGAAATGAGTTTGTCGATTATGAAGCATTTCGTGAAGCATTTCTCAAGGAGTTCTTTTCCGTTCCCACTCGAGTTAGAATGAAATCAATTTGGTCTGCTAAACGCTTTCATCCCTCACAAGCGAATCGCCAGACTTATTTTTTTAAACAAATTAAAGAGGCTCAATATTTTCAACCAAAAATGGAACTTTATGAATTACATTACTGTGTCGTTCAGCAAATTCCATTACGAGTAAGCGAAGCTTTAGTGACTGTAGATTATGAGCATGGGAAAAAGGTTACACAAGCGCTTGCTCAGTTAGATTCAACTTTTATTGAAAAAACACATAATAGTAAAAAAACAAGTGAGTATCGTAGTAAAGATCAAATAGAAAATAACGGTAATTATAAAAATCCTGTAAAATCAAGAAATTTGAAATCAAATAATCAACAATGCAGTTCGTGCAATTGTATGCCTTCAATGATTGGGGTTCAATCTTCAAGTATGCAAATGTCACAAAGGCCTTTAAATTCAATAGAGAAAAATTCAAATTTCGAGACTGTACATTTGCCTAATATGAATTTAACCCCTCCTACTTTACCAGTGCAAGTTAGTCACGTTTATACATCTGTTAACAAAAACCGTTTAAACTTATAATTGGTGCGTTGAATTCGGATCCAGCATCACACCATACGTCATGTAATCAATATGAGGACCTTGCACGGAGTGTTTAGTGTGAGTCTGATTCGAATCCTAACACCGATCAATTTATTAAAATACTATTTTGTCCGCGATTAATTCTTCATATATTTAATGTTCCCACATCAGCTTTGATCGACACTATATATATTTCGTTGCATGGGAAATTGTCTGAGATTCCGGTATCAAATATTGTTTTATTCACTGCTGTTGGTAAAAAGTCAACCACGATTAAAAAACAAATCGCACTGCAATTATCTATAGGTGATATTAATTTGATTTCGAATTTTTTGGTGCTACCTAAATTATCGAATCAGATAATTTTGGGAAATGATTGTTTGTTACGGAACGGTGTTCAAATAGATTATAAAAGGCATAGCCTGAGTATCAATGATTCTCCGGTTCCGCGTTCGTTGGTCGCTTTCGATCGGCTTTCGTCCGAGCGAGTGCGCGTCTGTCAAGATCAAAACATTACCTATATACAAGTAATTGATGTTATTCATAATAAGTGTATTGATGTACCAGAGGACGAGTATAATGCGACAGATGACATTACGCATCATTTATCCATTTATCAGGTTCTTCAAGATCATAATTTTACATTAAAATTAAAGAAATCTGTTTTTTGTCGAAACTCTATACATTTTCTCGGGTACGAACTTTCAACACAAGAAATTCGACCTAATATTGATCGTCTTCAAGATATAAAAAATTTTCCAGATCCGAAAAATAAAACCGAATTGCAACAGTTTCTATGAATATGTACGTATTACCGAAAATTTAGTGTTAGGGATGCGACATTGGTAGATCCATTTTGAGAACTGTTGAAAGACAAAACACCATGGATTTGGACTAAAAAACATAAATAAGCGTTTGAAACTTTAAAACAGAATTTCGCGAATAGCATTATGCTCCACCATTTTATACCTAATGCTCAATTTAAGTTGCTAACAGATGCATGTAACCTGGGTATGAGTGTAATTCTATATCAACTTGATCGGGAAAATAACCATCGTATTGTATCCCTCGTAAGTCGCTGCTTAAATATAGCATAAATAAATTATACCACTACGGAGAAAGAACTCTTGGCTATCGTTTATTCTGTAACTAAATTACGCACTTATTTAATTGGAAATATATTTTAGATAATAACCGATCACAAGGGTCTTACTCTTCTAAACTCAACGATTTATTTAAACGCGCGACTTTTTCGATGGAGCATCATTTTGTAGCAGTATGATTTTGAAGTAACGTACTGTAAGGGACTTGATAATGTTGTTGCGGATTTTTTTAGTCGGAATCACAGGGGACAGTTTGAGGAAATGAAGCAGGGTTATTTGTCGATTGATGTGTTGCATGTTGAGGCAATTGAAGAAAATGTCGAACTAAGTTGCTGCAGATTAACTAAAATACCAGAAGTATATAAGGAATTAAAAAATTAAACTGATTTGCAGAAACGGGATTTTTATATTAAAGAAATAATGGATCATGCAGATTCCTCTCGTTATCGAAAGCAGTATGTTTTGGAAGGAGATCTTTTATTTCGGTACAACTCGATTACGAATACGTGAAAAGTGGTTATTCCTTCGGACCAGACACTTAAAATAATTGATTGTGTACATTCAAAGCTTGGCGATCCTGGAGTATATACAACGACTCTCTATCTAAGACAATTTTATTATTGGAAAAAAATGAATCAAAACATTAAAAAATATGTGATTTCCTGTTATCTGTGTCAACGGGTAAAAAGTCCTAATATAAAAATGGAAAGGGCATTTAATTTTGAAAAATCAGATCCACCTTGTGATTTGGTTACCGTAGATTTCTATGGCCCTCTTCCTCGTTCAATCGGCGGAGTAGAATCAATTTTCGTTCTATATGATCCGTTCTCAAAGTATGTTAAATTAAAAGTTATAAAAAATCAAAATGCTAAAACAGCTGTAAAGAAACTTTTGGAATCTTATATTTCCGAAGTCGGTAAGCCTCAGAGAATACTTTCCGATCATGGAACCCAATTTACGTTGCGATTATGGGTAAATAAATTGCATGAATCGGGTATTCGGGTTGTTTACTCATCAATTCGTCATCCGAAAAGTAATCCTGCAAAACGCGTGATGCGTGAATTGGGGAGATTATTTAGAACTTTGTGCTCTGATGTCCACACTCGCTGGGCAAAACATTTACCTGACATTGAATTCTTTCCAAACATTACGACACATCACAGCACTGGCTTTACCCCGTTAGAATTACATTTTGGAAAAAAAACCTAAAGATAAAATTATGAAGTTGATTACATTTCCCAAGATAGCAGATCAATCACACGATGCAAAGATCAAATCAAATCAAACTTCGAGAAACGGAAACGAACTCAAGGAAGTTGTTCTACTGTAGTATTTAAGATAGGAGATTTAGTTTTAGTTAGTCAGCCTAAAGGATCTGACGCCTTGAAGAGAGTCAGACATAAATTTTGCCACTTTTTTTATGGGCCCTATAGAATCTCCAAAGTTTACGGTAATAACTCTTATTAATTGGTGGATCCGGATGATTCAACTAAAATCAAGGGCAATTATAATGAATGTAACTTGAAGGAATATATCAGGGAATCGTGATGGCATGATACCGAGTGATCATCGGTAGAACTCTGTGGTTATCAACTGAAAGCGTAGAAAGAAAAAAAGAGTATCCCCAAAATCAGTATACTTGTAGGTAGGGATTTGAGAGATATACAGGGTGTTCAAAAAGTAACGAAACACCTAAGTAATTTTCCAGGTAAAATATTTTTCAAAAAGGTCAAGGTCATTCTCGAAGTAACTTTTAACAAGGAATCCATCGGTGACCTTTAATTTGACCTTGAGCTTGACCTTCAGGGCTATTTCAAAGTCAACTTTATTTTTTTAAATGGGAACCCCTATTTTTGACAACGGCAATTGGAAGAG
Organism: Andricus quercustozae; assembly: GCA_932072015.1. Lineage (NCBI taxonomy): Eukaryota > Metazoa > Arthropoda > Insecta > Hymenoptera > Cynipidae > Andricus > Andricus quercustozae. Next base: position 6,815 of record CAKNWU010286434.1, read on the forward strand.
CGGGAAATTTCACGTTCAAACAAGTACCCAGGTGGTGGGTCAAGGATGACCTTGAACTTCAGCTGAAGATTATTAGGCTTGGCCCAGTATGGGGCGGGTCCAATCTGTACTGATGCGGCTCAGATGTTCACGAAAAACTTCAAAGTCATTGTTGGAGTAACTTTTAACGAGGAATCCAACGGTGACCTTGAATTTGACCTTGCGCTTAACCTTCAAGGTTATTTCAAGGTCAACTTTGTTTTTTTTTTAAATTTGAAACCCCTATTTTTGAAAACGGCTGCGGCTGAGGTGTTTACCAAAAACGTCGATGTCATTCTTGGAATAACTTTTAACCAGGAATCCAGTGTGACCTTGAATTTGACCTTGAGCTTGACCTTCAAGGTCATTTGCAGGTCAATTTTTTTACATTTAGCGTTACCCAGGAACAACGACGTGGACGTAGCAAAATCTGTTCCCTTTGGGGTGATTGATTTACGTGAGTCCCCTTGCCTCTCACGGTCGGGGTGCTTGATTTACGTGAGTCCCCTCACCTCTCACGATCGGGGTGCTAGATTTAAGTGAGTCCCCTCGCCTCTCACATTTGATTATTAGCATTAATCAACTTTATTTATTCATTATTTTATCAAATTTGTTGTGAAGAAAGCTAAAACTATACTTTGATCGAAATTTTTATTATTCATGGGTTTGATGCCAGCATAACTCATATTCAATACGCACATTTTATTTTTTTTATTTTTTTTTTATTTTTAAAATTTTTTTCCTTAGAAATTTTTTTTTGACCTTGAAGATCAATTTCGAGGTCAAATTAAAGGCCACCACTGGATTCCTCGTTAAAAGTTACTCCAAGAATGACGTCGGCCTTTTTCGTAAACACCTGAGCCGAAGCAGTACAGATTGGACCCACCCCATACCTGGGTCAAGCCTAATAACCTTCAGCTGAATTTCAAGGTCAAAAATAGAGGTTCCCATTTAAAAAAAAAAACAAAGATGACCTTGAAATAACCTTGAAGGACAAGCTCAAGGTCAAATTAAAGGTCACTACTGGATTCGTTGTTAAAAGTTACTTCAAGAATGACCTTGACCTTTTAGTCTATGCAAAATCTATGTCAAATCTTGAAATTTCTGTGAAAACGTTTGGAATCTTTTGAAATTTTAGCACAATCTTTCAAATATTTGTAAAATATAATGATTTGAAAGTATTACAATATTTGAAATGTTCGTGAAATCTTTAAATATTTGGAAATCTTTGTAAATTCCAGAAAGCCTTTCAGTGTATGCAAAATTTATATGAAATTTTTTAATTTCTGTGAAATCTTTAATAATTTTTTAATCCTAATTATTATCTTGCGGTTCGGCAAAGTTGAAATAAAAGGAAATATAACAATTTTTCAATAGCAGTTTTGGAAAAAAACATAAATGCTATTTTGGTTTCTTACAAGCACCTGAAAATGAAAAAATGATCTGCTTTTTTCAATGTTATGGAAGTAGTTTTTGTACATAAGAAACTTTATCTATTTATTTCGACTCAGCCAAACCCTAAGTTATTGCTAAGGCATTTTCGAATTATAATATTTTTTACATACATGAATATGCAAATATACATACATAAATATACAAACATACGTACGTACATGTATTTCGTAGGGGTGTATTATAAAATAGATTGTATGCTGATCATATGAGTTTATATGAGTCTTATGACTGACTTACTTATTATTTATTATTAATTCAAACTGCATAAAATTTAAAAAATATGTAGTAGTCAAAGTGATTCAAGTAGGAACGTGAGGGTGGGTCAAAAATAAATACTTTTGCGAATCAAAATCTCTACAAAGCGGAGAAGTAGCGTATTGGGGTCCTAAAAAAGTATCATTAATTTGGAATCAATCGACATGCAGCTTCGTTACCGGCACTCGAAGGAAAGGTTTAAAGGATTTCTCGTTTGCAGAGTTTTTAAATTTGATTGAGTTTTAATCTTTTGTACATACCTGAAGGACAATAAAGTCTTCTTAATTTATTTTCGGATTTTAATCTATCATTTTTTCAGAGATAATTTCTATTTGATTTACCATTGTTTTCGGAAATTCTTGTTAACACGTTTGCAAATAGGACGAGAATTATTTGAGGTACATGAAAACTTTTTAGTGACAAAAGGGCACTAGACAAAAAATCCCCAAGACCCAGGAATCGAAATTGGCTATAGTATGAAATTTTTAAAATTTTGATTTTGGTATTTTATGAAATCATCTTCATAACTTGTCGTTTAAACATTTTTCTGAGCATGTGTTCAAGATTTTTCTTCTATTATATTTCTATGTTTCAAAAACATACACATGCTCAGGAACATGTTTAAACTACAATTTGTGAAGATAAGTTCTTAAAATACTAAAATCAACATTTTTAAAATGCACTCTATAGGCAATTTCGATTCCTGGGTCTTGTCGATTTTTGTCTAGCGTATTTCTATATTTCACAATCCCAGACATGCTCAGAAAATTGTTTAAGCTATAAGTTATGAAGATAAGTTCATAAAATACAAAAATCAATATTTTAAAAATTCCCTCTATAACCAATTTCGATTCCTGGGTCTTGTCGATTTTTTATAATGTATTTCTATGACGAAAAAATTAACACCTCCTGGGTCTTAGAAAATTTTTTTCTGATATGTTTTTGTCACTTAAAACTTTTCCGCGTTGTGAAGATTTCGAATTCCAAAAGTATTTATTTTCGATCCACCCTGAGGTACATACTTTCGATTTTTTGAATGACCCGAAATATATATTCTATTTACCAAACGTAGACATTAGACTTAGAAATATATCAACCTTTCTACATTTCTCTTTCATAAATTGTATTATTATAATTGGGAAAATCAATTTTTGAGAATAACATAATAACATACAGAGTGCAGTTAAATCTTTGAAAATATCGTAAGATAGTCGTGCCTAATATCAAATTAATCAGTAGTGCACAAAAAAGTATAATGACGGGTGAGGAAGAATGTGACGAGACAAACCGGCTCTCAAGGTCGGCTCCTACGGCTCTCACTGAAAACATACATGTATCAATAATGTGCCACTTCTTTCCCTTTGTGCATAATGTACTACAAAGCTTGCAATAAAAAAATTACTTTTTATCAATACAACAGAATTTTTAACCTAATAGTTAAATGTTCAACCTTCAAAGACGAATTTATTCGAGGATAATTGAATTATCAAACTGAAAAACTCATTTAGAATAATAAGATCATTTTCAACCAATGAAGATGCAGTTTCGAGAAGAGAGTAGAACATAAGGAAATAATTTTTTTGATTTTTCACTAAAAAGTTGGACTTATGTTCCTTTGAATTCAGAAGCATTCTATGTTTCTTTATGCGTATATTCTATACGTCACGTGATTTTTAACGAATTCAAAATAAGTTCCAAAAATGAAAACAAAACAATGAGATGTGTTAAATTCAAAAACAGTGAGCCTCAATCATTTTTAACCAGACTTAGGATTTTAAAATATTTTAGAACATAAACGAGAATAAAGTTTCAAACTATTTTTGAAGTAAGTTCAGCTAGAAACATTAATTCTCTATCTCTTTTCGCAGAGTTAAGTTTGCAGTCTAACATAGATTGCCTTGAAACTCCCCGCGCGGCTCACTGTCGCTCTGCTCTTTCTCGTAGTATACTTCAGGCTCCCGCGGAGCATCCAGTTCGTACCAGGGACAGGTCGCCTCCTGGTAAGCCTCCTTCTCCTAAAGTACTTGGATACGCACTTGGACAACTTGGATACATTCGGCTTATTCCCCGCACAAATCAGAATCTACGATTCGAATTTCGAAGATACGTTTTTCCTGATGGTTATCCTGTTAGATGGCGACCAGGAGCGAAATTTATTCCCGTGCCAAACCAAGAACATATTGTATTATCAGCATCTAATGGAGATATTTTGGCAATACTAGATTATAGCGGGCTTCTTCTTGGAATATTTTCGACAAATCAGGCTCACACGAGGCTTAAAATAAATATGATAAGCGGCGCAATTGATAACTTGACCGAAGATGAAATTCGAGATATTCCAGTGGGCAAAAGTAAACGAATCTTCCCCGAAAGTTTCATTAAAGCTTCAGCAAATAACGATTCACTGAAGTCCGAATGGAATTCAAATAGCGAACGTAACCCTGGTTCTTCTCCTTCTGACCGACAACATTCACATGACCAGAATTCTCCTCAGGAGCCTTCTCTTCATGCCGAAACCAGGTCGCCTCCTGGGTGGCCGCCTTCACCTAAAGTACTTGGATATGCACTTGGACAACTTGGATACATTCGGCTTATTCCGCGCAAAAATAAGAACCTGCGATTCGAATTTCGAAGATACGTTTTTCCTGCTGGTTATCCAATTAGATTGCGAACAGAAAGAAATATCTATATGCCTGTGCCCGCCCAAGAACATATTGTTTTATCAGTATCCAATGGTGACATTTTTGCAATATTAGAGCATAGCGGGGTTCTTCGTGGAATATATTCGACAAATAAAGATCGGACGAGAATTAAAATAAATATGAGAAGCGGCGAAGTTGATAATTTGACCCCAGAAGATAGGCGATGTTGTCCAGTAGGCGAAAGTCACCCAATCTTCCCCTCCAGTTTTAATAAAGCTTTAGCAAATGACGATTCACTACAGTTCGAATGGAATCCTAACAGCGAACGTAACCCTGGTTCATCTCCTTCTGACAGACCGCATTCACCTGACCGGACTTCTCCTCAGGAGCACCCGCCTCATGCCGAAGCCAGGTCGCCCCCTGGATGGCCGCCTTCACCTGCCGTACTTGGATATGCACTTGGACAACTTGGATACATTCGGCTTATTCCCCGCACAAATCGGAACATACAATTTGAATTTCGAAGATACGTTTTTCATGCTGTTGAACCAATTAGGTTGCGAATACAAGCACGGTATATTCCCGTGTCAAACCAAGAATATATTGTATTATCAGCGTCCAATGGAGACATTTGTGCAATATTAGAGCATAGCGGGATTATTCGTGCAATATATGCGACACGTGGGGCTAGATGGAGAATTAAAGTGAATATGATAAGCGGAGCAGTTGATCATTTGACCCAAGATGAAACACGAGATTGTCCTGTAGGCCACCCAATCTTCCCTCGCAGTTTCATTAAAGCCTTAGCAAATGACGATACACTACAGTCCGAATGGAATCCTAATAGCGAACGTAACCCTGGCTCTTTATCTTCTGACAGACAACATTCATCGGAACGGACTTCACCTCAGGAGCCTACTCGTCGTGCCAGGTCCAGGTCCTCTCGGGGAAGGCCTCTTTCTGTGCAAGTACTTGGATGTGCAATAGAACAACTTGGCTATGTTCGGCTTATTCCTTGTGTAAACCAGAACCAACAATTTGAATTTCGAAGATATGTTTTTCCTGCCTATGAACCAATTCGAATGCGAATAGATCATACGAATTATGCGCTTGGGCCGAACCAAGAATATATTGTATTAACAACATCCAGTTGTGAGGGTTTTGCAATATTGGACTATAGTGGGACTCTTCATGGAATATATAGGACAGATGAAAATCATTCGCGAATAAAAATAAATATAATAAGCGGCTCAGTTCATAATTTGACTGCAGATGAAATAAGATGTTGTCCAGTAGGAAAAAATCACTCAATCTTCCCAAACAGTTTTATTAAAGCTTTTGCAAATTACGATTCACTAGAGTCAGAATGTAATTCCAATGGAAAACGCTATCGTGGTTTTTCTTCTTGTGCCAGACAAAATGCACCTGCCCGGACTTCTCCTCAGTAGCCTCCTCTTCATGACAGGTCCAGTTCTTCGACGGGCAGGAGTGCGTATCTTACTAGGATATGCATTTGGACAACTTCGATATACTCGGCTTATTTCCGAGTCAAATCAGAACCGGCAATTCGGTTTTCGAAGATATTATTTTCCCGTCGATAAAGAAATGCAGTTTCTTGTAGGAAATGGTATATTTATATCACGCCAAACCAAGAATATATGGTGTTATCAGTTGTGGAAAATTGCGATTCAATGCAGACTGTGTATAATTAATGCATTACAACAATTGTAAAATGAAAAATAATAATCCTTGTACCCTGAAGTTTGATCAGAATTAAATTAAAACATAAAGACATCGTTTTATTTTTGGCTTTGGATTTTCATTTGAATTGCTATAATTGCATAATAAAAATCCGTAAAGGAGCTCTAATTACTATAATTTACCAGAGTTTCTACCTGTGAAAATAAGTTGAGTAATTTCTTCAATTTTGTGGGATCGTGATCACCATCTTATTAATTCAAGATGTTTACATTGTCGGCTGCCCTGTTACTGTTGAATCTCAATGATACTACTAGTTTTTATTCTTATGTATTCAAATTAAAAGAAAACGGAATAGAAAACAAACAGTAAAATTCCAAAGGGATTAAAAAAAAAACACAAGCAATTTCATTTTCGACCTACCGTAACTTATAGCTACTGCCATACTTAGGGTGCGTCACAAAACGGCAACTTGCGAAAAGTGAACGTGCTGCGAGTTCCCGTGTGCCACTTGCCAAGAAAATAAGTTTGCAAAAAAAATCAGCTTGATACGACAATATTTAGAGGTGGCGCACGGCCCCTGAAGTTGCCTACCCTCAGGGGCGGGTGAGGCGCGCGCAGAGTAAGAGCAGTAGCACTCGCTTCTGGCTAATAGGGATGAGATGGAGAGGGTAGTTGGGCTCACGGACTAATGTGAGCGCGTAGGTGGCTATTTCCATACTCTTTCGTCGAAAGAGTTTGCTTGTATACTATATAATGTAGAAAACTCGGATGGGGGATCCAGAAGGTCATAAGTAGGGCATGCAAAGGATGACATAATTACCTAAAATTAGATGTATGAGATTTATTGTTTTAAAATTGGCATTTACGAATCTTTTAAAAAAGCTTGAACTTTTGCACACAATTTGTTGACAGTAAAAAAAATGTTATGCGGTATTACGGTGGCCACAAAACTTAAATATTACGAACACTATTTCTTAGGATTTATTAGGGTAGACTTTCTGAAGTCAGGCACTTGCTTTCGGTGATCAGCAACCACTCTCAGTAGAAGCTGCTTCTCCTCTTCATCGTGAGTAAGTTTTCTGCTGTACTCTTTAATAAGGGCAAATTCTCTCTCTGCACAATTATTTACAACACGCAGATCTTCAGCCACCTCCTGGGCGTACTTATAGTCATTAATATCTGGCCACTTCTCGGGGTCTTCACACAAGAAGTTACTTGTCAATGTAAGAGCAGTAAAGAACTGCCTTGTATTTCTAGTGACAAATTCATCAAGTTGTCTGTCAGGAAAGGATGCGAGCTGTGCAACACTCAATTTCAGACGCTTAGCTGGTTATTTAGCGCCTTCTCTGTCTAGAGCCGCGACCATTTTCCGCTTATTCTCCAGGGTAACTTCCGGATCCAGAAATGCTAGGCCGATCAGCTGCTCGCTTCAGTACCAAAGGTGCCGACTGAACTTCGCTACTGCCACTGCTGATATCTCTGCATCCACAATCTTATACCTATGCAGAATTAAACAAAGTAGAATTCTGGACTGTTTATTTCTTTACTTTACAGGCAATCCATCATATTGTTTACGGTTTTACTCACTTGATAAGATCTTTCATCAGAAGGAGATCATACCGTGGAGCACATACATCAAAGGGAGCCGTAAACCACGCTTTTAGGTGACGCGGACCACGAATACACAAACCCGCTCTAATCCTTGCACTTCTCTCCGAGTGAGCTTCAGCTGATACTGGAAAATCCACTCCTTCAGGGAATAGATCGCCCTGCCCACCCATCGCGCACTATGAACGGCGCCTGGGGTCTGGAAGTGGATGCCACGCGGTGGAACACCACCGAGAAAGATAATCGCGAGCTCAAGTAACTCGCGATAGTCATCTCGCGGTTGGCCATTCTATTGTTCATAAAAAGAGAATAAGTCGTTATATAATAATTAAATCTCTCTGTGGGCTTTTGGAAAATGATGGTGACTTACTTTCATAAATTGAAGAGCAAAGGTAATACTTTCATCTACACTGTCTCCGAGGGCTTCCCGAACAGTTTTGCTCATACTTGCTGTGGTGTACTTTTGCTTGTCGATATCACCACAAGCCGTACGCAACCGCACAAAAATGGCGATGTCGGGACTCTTGGACAGGCCTATGCAGCTCTCGAATACACCAGACAAGACAATCTCCATCACATGGTGACGACATGCTAGATGTAACATTAACTTCATGTTACAACGCATGCTCCACTTTTCTCTCCTGTAAATTTTTACAATGACCGTGATCGGAGGAAATGTCAACCAAGAACTTTTACGATCTCTGTTAAATAGAAACCACTTACCTATGTTGCTGCTTGTTGTGTCAAAACACATGGCACACACTTTCTCGACCAAACCCCATTCCTTAAGTGTTTCCGCAA
>CAKNWU010286449.1:0-10928 GCA_932072015.1 Andricus quercustozae
GATGGGTTTGCATTACAAACTGAGGAGGGCCTTGCGGTAGTTGTTTAACCTTTTTTTTTAAATTTTTATGTATATTAGTTCTGATGTGAAAATATTAATTTTTATCAATTACCAAAAATATTGCACTTGCTGTTGCTTTTTATTATTTTAGATAAACAATATAATGAAATACAAAAATTGTATAATTGTATTATTTTACATTTGAACTTAAGAATAGCGTGGGATAAAAAAACTATAATTGCGCATGGAGTGCACTTGTTTATTTTCAAGCAGATTTGAATATTTTTATATCAAAAATTGATTTGTGTGCTCAAGTTATTACCAACTTGTGTTAAATATATTTAAACCTTGAGGAGCCCCGAGGGAGATAGAGTCAATTGTTCAAAACGAAAAGTGCCAAATTTTCTAGAAGTACGATATTGAGACAGCTAGCTGCTTCAATGCATACTCGCGTCCCGACATCGTTCTCCAAGACTTAGAAAAATTAACTATATTCGTGATCGAATTCTCGGCTCCGGCCGACTACAACATCACTGCGAAGAAGATGGTAAGGTAGGAAAGGTACCAAAACCTTAAAAGAGAGCTGCAACGACTTTGCCCAAAATATTGGGTTATTGTAATTGTCCTTGTGATCGGTGCTCTCGGAGGTAAAAAACTATTACTGGTTCGTAAACTTAAAGCCATACTCGCGCTACAAAAATATGCCAAGGCATTTTTGAGATAGATGCAGGAAGCTGTCATCCTTGGCTCGTTTCATAACCTCAAGACACAAGAGGCGTTTGCCGGGCTGTTGTTGAGATTTCGTTGTGCCCTGTGGCACCTATCACATGGTCGTGATACATGGACATTGGTTTGATTTACCGAGGTTCTACTGGGAGCCGGTATCATTTTTAGATGGCAGTTGCTTCGAGTGGACCCTGTCGTGGTTGTTCATCAATTTTTGCAAAAGTTGATATATATATATATATTTATATATAAAATTTTGTAATAAGGAATATCGCGGGATGTCACCGGAAGCGGGTGCCACTGTACCAAATCGCACCCGCTCCGGTGAAATCGCAATAACGGTTCAGCTGTAATCATGTCTCACGACCGTGATTTCAGTCGGCGATGGACTCAATACGACAAGGCAAAAGTCTCTTGCGCACAGAGGACACGGACCAACCCAATGATGACAGCCTTCTGAATTTCCACCGCAAGCATTTCGTTGACTCTTCTAACTCTCCTTGGCTGTGATGTTCTTGTTGGCTGGTTCCCAAAATTCGATAACGTACATGGTTTGTTTCTCAAATTGAGGGATAACTATGTCGTAGGTATCAGGGCTAATGCCGTAAGAGTGTCAGGGATGGCAATAAAGCACTCTTAGTGCCGCAGTGTGCCTTTGGATGTACGTCATACCCGCTCGAGTTGGACAAGTAGATAGTATGTGTCCTAGGTACTCGGGGTGTGCATTTGAGGAAAGAAAACTTTAGCTCATACGACATCGTCTGATCCTTCACATTTCTGTGGAAGATGCCGTGCATGCTTTTGTCGAGGAGATGTTCGCAAAAGTTTTCCTCCTGCGCGTTCTTAACCTGGGCCTTCAAGAGTGAGTACTCGAGATGTATAAGATTTCATGCATTTTCCTCACCCCTGATATTGAAGTCAAGGCCAAGTGTTGAAAAAAACGCACAATTACGGTCAGACATTTAACTTTCATTGTAACGAAGCTTATCGTGTTTATAAACACAATTTTCAATTCACTTTTGAAACAGAAGTGAATTTTCTAAAGCAGTTATTGATTCCTTATTCACGAACAAAATTTAAAAACTGTATAACAGACATTGAATCTAATCTGAGTTCTCTCTCACGGATTGATCACCCTTAAATAGAGGTCTTATAATAGATTCATTATTTATAATATATTCAACTTTTAATCATTCACATCAGCGAGCGCTATGAGTCGCATTTGGCCAACACACTCTGCATCACACAATGCCGTGAGAATGTGACGCAGAGTCTGCAGTCACTGAGAGTGCAGAATTCTTTCTAATAACATTTCATTTTCCTATAGTTATTACTTATAAAATTTAATGTTATTAGAAAGTTATATAAACCATTTTCAAAACAATATGAAATTTTTTTTTTATTTTGTGAATTTTTGGAAATATTAAAAAAAATTTAGGATTTTTTTGAAACTTTTGAAATATGAAAAATTGGAAACTATAATTTTCGTTCATTCTCCGGAAATTAAAAAAAATATAAAGTATCTAGAAATTTTCAAAACTTTACTTTATTTCGAAAAATTTTCAAAATTTCCGAAATTACGATTTCTATCTTTATTTTTTTTTGCAAAATTCAGTTTAAAAATATAAACAAATTTTTGTTATTTTTTAAGTGATATCGCGAATTTTTTTATCGGTACCGGTATTTATACACAAACTTCTTAAAAAAAATTATTTATCTCCTCCATGTTTCCAAGCCATCCTTAATGTATTGAATATTATAAAAATAGATTAATAAAGTTCGTCAAATCAACATAAATATTACAAAAAATTCATTAGTCTACTCAAATAAAGGTTTCTTTGACAATTATAGTTTTTTTAAATTCGCAGGAACCATTCCTCGAGGAATACGCGAGCATGTCGGCAAATGTCCAGTGTGCGAATTTCATTGAGTTCGCAAGTCGCGTTGTTTTCACTTATTTGTATTTCTCGCATCATTTTGTGCTGCGTGGTTTTCTGGTGGTTGTCCAATAGTGTGTGAAAGTGGAAACTCCGAGAACGGCCACTCTTTCGACGGCAAAAATCTTATTTGCTTTAGTGCCGGATCTCTGCACGAACTTTCCTTATCGGACACACTACTGGAGCCATTAAAGGGTTTTCCATTAAAAACTGTGGAATAGTTGAAACAGTTAGACGAAACACCGAATTAGAAATCACGGAAGATTTTGGTAAATTTTTTGATAAATTATTGCTTACTTCATAAGACCACAATATTGTTTTTGTATAATACAGATAAAATATTTTCGTGAATTTACACATTTTCCGTCAGACACTTGAAATCTTATAATCTTCCCAGAATATTAATGAACTTTTTTTGATAAATTACTCTCATGCCTACTCGTTTTGTCTTTCCAGTGTCAATATCTCAAAGAGGGGCGGAGCGAGACTGAGAGAATTTCTTAGTCTTTCATCAAGGCTAACCATGACTGACAAGCTGCTTATGCAGTACACGTGGCTCGATAGTAAGACGCACGAAAAGTTTGGAGACAGTGGAGTCTGTAAAGTAATATATGGTATGTATTTCTTCTTTAATTTGAATAATATATAACAAATATTTCCAACAGAATAGTATTTTGTTTTCTAGTGGCTGCCAAAAACTGTCCAAGTTTTCCTGGTCCCCCGGACGAAAATGAATTTTCTTCGGAATTGAAAGAGGTCATACGCGCAATAAAACAGCGTTACCGCTATTCCTAGGAAAATCTCTAGGAAACGAAGGAGGAAGAACAAATTGTGATCGAGGACGAAATCAGATTGGATCTGGAAGAAAATGAGGACTACGTAGAGAGCGACGACTCAGAAGATTACGATGACGATGGCGATTATGAGGATGACGGTAATTAAAAGTGGCCAGTTGGCACTTGAGTACGAATCTGGGAATCGAGAGAAACCTCTCTTTCATTTCGTTACTGCGGTTGAACCAAATTACTTTTCACAAAATTTAAGTCTTTAATCTCAAGTTTTGGACTAAATTAATATCTGGAATCGAATTAAATTGATTGGATTAAAAATTTTTTATTGCAATATGTCGCCGTGACAAAATGTAACAAAAACATTAAATTTATGAAAAAAAAACGACACAAGATGCAATACAGTTTTTAATAATAAAATTGTTTTTTATAAGATGCGCACTTTTTTCACTTATAAAAAAACAATACAAATACGTCTGTTTCAATATCAATGCATATTATGAATTGTTATAATATATATTCATGAAATAATACCTTTTTCAGTGTAGCTAAGAATAAAAATTAATGCAAAATAAGGAACAAATATTGAAGCTATCATGAAACATAAAGTTCGTACTTTATTCAGAGTCAGACCAAGGTACATAGATAATGTACCCTGCACAAGAGCAATTAAAAACTATAGTATTTAGCTAAATAATTCACTAGGGAAATGAGTTTGGAATCATGAATAAAAAATTCACGATCTTTCTGCAAACAGTTATAAGACTAGCCGAGAACATAAGAGTTCTGCGGCTAGTATTTACTAGAAATTGTAGTAATTGTTATCATTTCTTTGCAGTACTTAATTTAAAATTGCTTAAAGTCACTAATAACTTAAAAACACTAGATGAAATATTAGCCTAGAATATGAGATGTAGACGGCTAATATCAAATCATGTGTTGCTGATTAATTTTTCGATCATTTCATGTTTTTCACAAACTTGCTTTACCATTTCCACTAAATCAAACTATTTAGAAATACGAACAACTGATCACCTGTCAAAACTAGGGAGGTTCGGTCTTCCGAACCGAACCAATACTTGCCAGACCACGCGATTCCAAGTTATAGAATTCTCATTATTTCTTCTAATTTCTTTTCGTGTTACTTTTATTTCATATTCACCTCGTGTGGAAAGGCTGGATCTACCACCACCGCACAACAATAACAACAACTGTCAGATTCTACGAGGTTGTCTGCAGTGGATGTCTGCTGTCGCCAGGGACTAAGCAGAGGAGATTTTCCTAGCGCATGAGTAGTGGATCGGATTTCCGCGCGTGCAAGAGCGCTCGGAAAAAAAGGATCATGCTGCCGCAGAGAATCTGCGCGCTGATTCGAGACAGCCCACCACTGGACCATCGACTAGCGGCAGACAGCGAAGGCCTGCGTAGCATATAACGCCTACCGACTGTGCGCCAACACACTACTGTGAACCGCATCTGGCAGTTGTCCTTTTCCTTCTGTCGTTCCTCTCACTCAGTAGTTCTACGTTCTTTACGCGAGTGGCGCTCCGACTCTTATGAGAGGGTGAACGGAGACGCCACTCTGAATATTTATTCGAGATTCCAAGCTCTCAGAGAGTACCACGTGGGGACGAAAGAGAATAATTTTCTAATATAAAACGCTAAACTAAAGAGAGAAATAAAATAAAAGGACGCGCACGAGGAGGACTAGTACTGCCAGGTGGGACCCTTTATTCTTTCTGTCGCTTAAATTGTTAAATTCTCATTTAAATGTCGTGTGCCGAACTGGTAGGCGCACGCCGTTGAAATTTGCTAATTGCCGACCGCGGGCTAGGTCATACTGATTAAGCCGCGTCGTTGAACTTAAACTCCGAATTCAATTAACGTAAATTGATGAAATTGTACTTGTTTATGTGGTCACTTTGACCACTCCATACATAAAAGTTAGTTCGGTGTTAAAATGGCGTTCCGGCGCTCGCCTTGGGAAACACGTCGGCATTTCGTACCCGTACTAATCGTTTGAGTGGGGCGCATGCCCACTTTATAATTGAATTTTCTTTGTTGGTAGGATAGTTGAACTTTGAAGTAAATATACCTGAGTGAATCGAAGAATGTCTCAATTTTCTTATAACCTCACCCTCTGCGTTATTCCTAACCTTCGCCACTCTATCGAGCAAGGTAGCCCGCGCTGAATTATTAAAATAAAATTGATCAACGAAAGTTCTAGCGAAAATAAATGGCAATTAACTTTTGGTAGTTTTATAGAAAACTATCTGGCACCCTTTAGGCAATTATTGGACTCATTCTGAGTCCATGTTTAAGTACAATTAAGAGTAAAATTATTAGTAAAATAAAATAATCGGCAAAAAGCAGGTTATAGCATGTATGTTCTCTTCATAGATTAATTCTAAAAATTAACGAACATTTAAAAATATAAAGTTGTAGTAGGGGAGCGACGGCGAATGCGGCACACATCAAGGAAAACGCACGATTAAAATTCAAGTAGAAAGTAAAATATTGTAATAAAATATATTTTGTTTAGGCCAATATCTTACCAATGCTCTACGCTTGGAGATAATTTAATTGAAGTTCATTACAACAGTTAATTAATGTGTTTTCCAAAGAGTACATCAGCGCTAAGTTGCCATACCTTTTTTGGTAATGTGGCGATTTCGATTTCAATTCATAATTATTGAATAAAAACCAAATTATGAAGAAAAATTAGTACAATTTAATAAAAATAAGATAAATATATATTCACGTTTAACATTATTAACACATTTGAAGGATTATGTCTGCTGAAATTTCAAGACAAAATATTTTTTAACAGTGCAGAATGTCTCACAATAATTTGATGGTTATGTCTGCTGAAACGTCAAGAAAAAAATGTGTTGTTAACAGTGCAGAATGACTCAACAATATAAAAAATAATATAATGAAGGATATATTTAAATAATTATAAATGGGGAAACTTTTTAAACAATTCTTGATATTACCTGCCGATTCTAGTCTCGAATGCGCCATATTAGTCGCATGTGAATAGTATTTATTAAAGATTTTTTACATAAAAGTTTATTAATTTTACTCAAAATGTTAAACTTTAAAGCATTCAAGGATCTCGAGACAGTATATTTCCAAAAAATTTTATGAGTTTACACAAAACTTCTTTAATTCTTTACTTGTTTTTAGCCACTCGGACAAGACACGCGAAAGAACCAAAAGTAACTTTTCGTCATAAGAATCAGGCAATTAATTTAATTATCCCAATGTTTTAACAATGTAAAATTGAAAACATATATACATTTAATGAAACTACCTTCACAAGCAGAAAATGCGCTAATATTTGAAAACTCGAACGCGCCACATTAGCCGCCGCATTCGCCAGCGCTCCCCTATGTCGGTTCTTTGAAAAATATTTTTTTAAACTTTTTATATTTGAACAAAATATTACAACTCATACAAATCTGGAGAGAAGAATTCTTGAACGTTATTTAAAAAATAAAGTTCTATTTTCTGACGTTGGAATACAACTTAAAATTTAATGATTCACAAAGTAAAAGTTCTAAAATAAAAGTCAAGTTCGTCAGCTGTGTTAGTAAAAAAATATATAGAGTTAGAACATTTTCATAATTTACCAAAATCTTCTGCATGAGATTTATTTTCACAACTGTTCACATGCAAAAATACTTACGAATTACCTAAAAAATCGCTCTTGTCAATTCTGAAAAAAAAAAACAAATTGCAAAAATAGAAAAGGTATCAATGTTATGTATAATAACTTTCGAAATAATTTTTATTTCAAAATACTTTTCGGTTAAATATGAATTCCCATAGAAAATCAATAACTTAATTATTGAAATAACAATATGCTGGATATTATAAAGTATAAAGCGTTGATTTAATTTTATTTATTTTCTTACATGACGAATGAAGTCTAAATCTAAAAGAACATCTTTCTTTTCCTATTTGGCTTTGTTTCCTTATCTTGAATTTGTGAAGAGGGTCATAGGTAAAATTTTTGATTTTGTTGTTGCATTTTTTTCTTACACAAGCTCTGCATCAATGTCAAAACTTGAGGTTTAGAAACTTGAGGCAAGATTTACCTATGTAAACCCCTCAAGTGGATTTCAATAAATTGTAAGCAGAAAAAGCCGATTTTATTATCTGAAAATAACAATTTCTATTATGTTCTTTTTAAACATATTTTTTTATCGAAATTTTCAATTAAATGAAAATCAAATATACAAACTTTGACAAATGTGTCTATTGTCATGACGATTAATGATAAACCAGTCAACTTTATGGGTTTTCCCGCGCGTATCATTATTTGATTAAGTTTTTTTTTGGTTTTAATTGTTGTTTCGATCCAATCTATCAGGTAAACTTCTTTTGCAATGGACATGCTCTATTTAAAATAGGGCAATACTATAATTTAATATTTCTGATTTTTAATAGTTGAAAGATTTGGGTCGGAATATTATAAAAAATGTTTAGAATTACCTGTTCCATCAATTTTTCACCATAAAAACAGTAAAAAAATATCTGCACAAGAGCAGTGAGTAAAATGAAGATTAGTCTCCAGCTACTCGAATTAGTTATACTCAATGTTGACAATGCATAGATGACCGCACTCATACCTATCATTGATGCAAAAGATTGCACAAAAATAATAGGGCCAAATGACTCATTTAATTTTTCTGCAAGCCTGGAAAATACATTTTTGGTAGTGAATTCAGTTTTCTTAGACGTTGGCTTTCCAAATTTCATTTCCATTATATTCACGACAATAATGCATAGTGGAAAATACATATAAGGCTTACGTGTATGTCTCAATATGATGAGCAATGCAATCTTTTACGAGCCTCGACTCACATTTGTCGATTATGGATTCAGAATAATTTTTTTTCTGAAGACAAGGAAGTAAGTGCAGGCGATGAACGATGATTTCTAGTTCTGCGCACATTTGTAGTATTAACACCGTCGCTAAACTTTCAACTGAAGCTGTTATAAGAGCTGCCGTGATGGAAGCTAATATTTGGTGAAAATATGTCAAAAAATATGCAAATCTGGACTCTAAGCTGCAAGGAATCCAAACTTTGAACGGAAGTGGGAAGTTGCTTCTCTTTGACAGTGGAGTTATTAATATCAACAATGCACAAATGCTAGTCATGAATAGGAGGATAATCGTATTTGACCTAGAACAATATTTTCCAATACATAAAAGTGTACCGCTGCGAAGTGCTATAAATATATTCACTATGGGTGTGTTTATTTGTGCTCATTTTATAAGCATTTTACTTCCTCATAAGTGTCAAATGAATTTGCTTCCTCAGAGAGGGAGGCTTTTCCCTAAAAAAAGGAAAAATGGATACTTTCAATATGCTTAAAGCTTATATGTTTCTGTCTTACCGAAAATCTCATTTTCAGAAAATCAGAGAGCCCACAAAAATATCAACTGATATTCTCTGTTACAATGAACAAGTATTTAATTTATGGTAGTGTTATATTCCAAATGTTGTTAGAAAACTTAAATAAGATATTGGTAGGTTAGGGTATGTCATGAAAGGTTCCTTATTTTGAAAAATCGATGCGTCTCGAATACGCGAACAAATAAATGATATACATTGGACTTGCATGTTGGTGGCGGAAGTGAGAACGTGTTCAGTGACAGGTGGTGAGAGGATTTTACAGGATTTGTGTGGAAGGTGTGAGTGGAGTGTGAGGGTGGAAGCCTAGGAGGTGAGTAGGGTTGTGTGTACTGAATTAAGAAGTTAAAAAGTGATTTTCAGCGTGGGTGTGAGGTGGGATTTAGCTACTTAGAGAAAGTGAGGTTAGGTTGGCAAGGAGTCGCGGGAGTTTGTGGCCAGGAGGCTGGGGCATTCGAGGGTTCAAGGGTGGTTCACGCAGAGTTGGGGGATCTGAAGGGAGAGAAAGGAGTTATGCAAGGGCTTTGAGGAATTGCAAAGAAAGGGAAATAAAGGAAAGATTTGGGGGCAATAGGCGGCACTATTCTTCAGAGACATCTGACGGTTGCGGAAGGAACTGCATGGCGAGGTCCCAGTTATCGACGGCAGAACGGGATGTGGGCAACGAGAGTGCTGGCAGTGCTGGTAGTGAAATTTACGGGGACGAAATTTTCCACGTGCCACGACGGCCAACAGTGCGTGGTCGGGTTTCGAGCGGTGCGGCGGGGAAAGTGAGAAAACGGAACGGTGGGAACGAAGGAAGCGTCAAGCTCAAGTGACGGGGAGGATCTCTTGAAGAGGATGAGAGACATCCAAGAGAGCCCGGAGAAAAGCCAGGCAGAAAGTCCGTTTAAAAAAAGCGGGAAGACACGTTGATCACCCCGCCCCCAAATGGAGGAAATTCGGAGAAAGAGGCTCTCGGGATGCTATTAGGCGAGATCAGTGACTGAGAAAGAACGTAAGGGGGACTAAGAGCAGATGGAAGGCATGAGGGGGACTTGAGAATCAGATATAAGAAATGGGAAAAGGAGATGAAAGAGCTGAGGAAGAGAGCAGAAGTGTTAGAGAGAGGAAGGAAAGAAAAAGACGTTAAAATAAAGCAGATGGAAGAG
The DNA here is from genome assembly GCA_932072015.1 of Andricus quercustozae. NCBI lineage: Eukaryota > Metazoa > Arthropoda > Insecta > Hymenoptera > Cynipidae > Andricus > Andricus quercustozae. Next base: position 10,029 of record CAKNWU010286449.1, read on the forward strand.
GAGAATAGGAGGTTGAAGGAAAGAAGGGAGAAAAGGCTTTAAAAGTCGTAGGGCAGGGCGAAAATAGAAGAAGTTGATGTGGGTGAAGGGGGCGAGATTAAAGGTATTTGGGAGAGAGTAGAGAATATGATAGAAAAAAAGTAGGAGAGCGTAGGAATGAAAAGGAGGAGAGGGCGGATAGGGAAAGAATAAGGGCAATGGAGATGAAAATGGAGAGAAAGCAGACAGGAAAAATAATATTGTCATAAGAAGGCTGAATCTAAAGATCGGTGAAGAAAGGAAGGGCGTGGAAACGCTGCTACAGAGCATAGGGTGGGTTAAAGTGATGGTAGGGAAAGTTAAGTTGGAGGGGAGGAAGGAGAAGGAAGTGGCGGTTGTGGAGTTGAAGATCTGGGAAGAAAAGTTGGGGGTAATGCGAAATAAGTATAGGTTAAAGGATAGGGGAGGTTTCATCGACCACGATTTGACGAGAAAGGAAAAGGATGTGCAGAGAATGCTGTACGGCAGGGCTAGGAGAGAGAGGAGTGAAGGGAGATCGGCGAAGGTAGGATATCAGAAAATGAGAATAGAGGAGGAAATGTGGGTGTGGGGCGAGGAGAAAGAGGTGTTGAAGGAAGTGCAGGGGAATTTGTTTCGTAGGAAGTAGGAGGAGTGGGGGCAATGCAGGGTTGATGAGTAGTGTAGGTGCTGTACAGGAACGTAGCAGGGATAAAGAAGAAGGATCAGTTCTGGAGATATATCCAAAAGTTTGGTGTTGTGGGAATGGCAGAGACGTGTGTAGAAAGAAAGGAATGGGATAGAATAGAGCCAGCGCTGCCAAGGGAGTACAATTGGAGACTCCAGGAGGCGGTCAGAGTGAAGAAGAAAGGAAGAGCTAGTGGGGGAATTATAACGGGGGTT
>CAKNWU010286454.1:2280-17705 GCA_932072015.1 Andricus quercustozae
AATGCGCTGCTCTGAGACCGTTGGGATAGAAGCAGATTCCCAAATAACTATTAGTTTGGAACATACTTCGTCGGCAATGTCTCCGAACGAAGGCTCCTTGTCTTTTTCTGAAAGACAGCCCTTTTGCCGTCGAACCTCCTGGCAACATCGCAGAACGTCAGCCCTTTTGGCAAAACGTTCGGACCAAAATCTTTTGGAGGACCAAATATAGGGTACTGCACAAAGTCTCTCTTTGCGAATTTCGACATGCTGTGGCATACAAAACCAAAAAGGGGAGTGCAGGCAGAACCAGAATCTTTACCACCAAAAGAACCAACGAAGAGACAATGAAAAGAAGAAACTATAACGACAACTTCGACCAGCACCTGCGAGTGAACGAACATTAGGCGTGAGCCGACAGTACGAGCCATTGATAGGTTCTGACGAGTGTTGACAACGCTCGGCCAGAGGGAGGGGGAGGGGAGAAGGAGACCGGGGGGGGGGGTTCAGCTGTAGTAAAGAGGTGGTACAGACGCTCGTGTGCTCGTAGACAAACATGACCCAGGGACCGCACAAGTATTTAAGCGTTTTACTCGAAAATACGCAATTTCGAGCCGTTTCCCCCTCCATGAGGATTGGCATGGGATGACTTTGGCGACTCGGTAAGGATCTTTAAGTACCCTCTGATGACTTTTCATCGTAAAGTAACCATTGGAAGGCATCGGTATCGATTTCAAGCCCATTTTTGCAAAACCTTAAATTTTAGTGTTTTTTAGTGCAATTTCAAGATTTCACCCTCAAAGAACAGACTGAAGATATTATCCGATTTCAAAATTTCAAAGTGCGCTGAGTTTCGGATTGAACTGGGCCACTTTTCCGCACCCAGGCGTTTCCTGGACGCACAATATTGGTTTTTCGCCCCAGCCTATTACGGAAAAATTCATAACAGACAACGGTAGACAATTCGATTTTTTAATCTTTTTGAACATTAAAAAAAGAACAAAAGTATGGTGGCAAATTATTACACACGCGGAGTCACATTTCGTCAATGACAAACAATATTCTGACAATTTTAATGAATTGTAAGTGGAAAAAATTTTATCATTGATATTGAATTTAATGTCATTTAAGTTATTTTAATGGAATTAACGCTTTTTAATACCTGCTTGTTGACTCTATCATAAAGATGGAGTCGGATATTATTCTTATCATCTTCACCATTTCTGTTTCCACAGGATCGTCATTGTTCTTGTTTTTTTTTCTAGTTGATCTAAGGTAAACGTCCCAGTAATCGTGTCCTTAGTCCCAGTAATCGTGATGCCTGTTTTCTTACTTTTTATTTAATTTCAATGAATATAATTTCTATTTGCCTCTATAAAATGCTAATAATAAGTCGGTTTTATCATTAAATGTTACTTTAAACACACTTTTTTACTTTTTTACTGCCATTTTCTTGTACTTGATCTGCATAATCAGTTGAACCGTCTTTGTTTATATTATTGCCGTTTTCTTCTACTTGATCTACATTTTCTGTTGAACCGTCTTTGTTTATAATATTGTCGTTTTCTTCTACTTGATCTACATTATTTGTTGAACAGTCTTTGTTTATATTTTCTACATGAGAATTTTTATTCTTCCTTTTTTGTAGATATTGCGCTATCCTCATTATCTAGTAACAACACCTTTTTGGATTTAAAAGGGCATTCTGCCCTTTTTCTGCTTTATTATGTTTGCAATTATCTCTTGTTTTATCATTTCCGCTTTCGCGTCAATGTTGCCCGCGAGGCCATTCTCATTGGCAATTACTTCGGTTTCGCTTGAACTAGAAACGTTATCATCATTCGAGTTGCCGCTAGGACCAGGAGCGTTTTGTTTAACATGCTGAGATGCAGCGCCATCCACCCCATATAATGACAACACACTTTGTGCCTGGAAATGGCTTTCTTCCTTTTTAATTCCTAATATATTGAAGTTCATTTGCTGTTTTGCAACTTCCGCGTTCACCTTCTAAAATGAAAAATTACAGTGGTTATGATACAAAAATTTTTTAACTAACGTACAGTTACGCGTTCAAACAGTTCCGACCAACCTTCACTTTATTTACATCAACAATATTGTCTGTAATAGTCGCTTCTTGAAAAGAATAAATTACTTTTTGCGTCGGCAATCGAAGACAGCCCTTCTAAGCGCTTATTTTTTCTTGAACCTCCTGTTCGCTTGCTACGAACAAATAAAAGTAAAGGGTAAATTTGGTGAACTTTTTAGTTTTAAGGGATGATATAGGGCGAGTTGTTAAGTGAGTTAGAAGAATGAAAGTTTTTGGGGTGTCTTTTGATATTGAGAAGAGTTATTTCTAGCAATAAAATGGTGACCCCATGAATTAGGGTGATTTTGGTGAATTTTCTAGTTCTAAGGGATGATACATTATGAGTTCCAGATGAGCAAGTCCAGCAAGTTTTATTGTTTTTTTCCATATCTTATACTATGCCGCTTGCAATTTAGTATTTTCTTATCTGAGAACGTATACACTCATTTTTTAAACAGTAAACATATAAAAAAATTTCTTTAAATTACATATGGAAATAATAAATACCTATGGAAATAAATTACATATGCATTCAAAGCAATTTCACTGAGGTGAAAAAATACTAATTAATAAGCGACATATTGTCAGGGATTCGAGAAAAATTTAATTTGATGAAACAAAAAATTATAAGAATATATATTTTTGAAACAATTGCAAAATATAGTTGACAAAAAATATTATTTTTTACCTTTATTAACTGTATTATTTATCCTGAAAAATGTTAACTTATATGATTTACTGGAAAACACATCATTTAGACAAATAATATTTCTTTAAACAATTTGAATCTAGTTAAAAAATACTTGGAACCTTATCACTTACTAAATAAAAATAATGAATTTTGAAAAAATACGGTCTTTGGAATGAATTTTACATGAAACTGATATTTTGCAATTTTTTGGGGCATTTTCCAGGAAGTTTCAAGTGGCATTTCATAGGAAGTGACTGAACTTTAATTTACAGAAAGTTAGTAACAAGTACTTCTGTTTTCTATGTTTCCGAAAACCAAGCTTTTCCATTTAAAACACAATGATAATTTCAAAAGCCCGAGGGCAGGGGTAATTTTCATCGATTGAAAAATAAAGTGGGGGTCGGGTGTGAGGTTCGATCACCAAAAATCAAAAGTAGAATTTTTGGACCATTCTAATATTCATCCATTCGTCCGTTGTACTATTTCCATCGGGATCTTCTAACCCTTGAGCCACTCCTAACTCATGGGTCCCAACCTATCCCTCGTGACGACCCTTATTCCACGAGACGCCCATCGCTAGGGACCCAATAAATCCGTCCGGACCCCCCTTATCGCAGGAGACCCCACCCAATCCACAGGAATGAAAATATCCCTTGGGACCCACCCTCTGACATAGAACCCCCTTATCCCTCATACCTAATCTGTTTATCTAGACCCTTTTTGTCCCACGGGACCCTTCCTATCTCTCGGGACTCATTTATTCCCTGGTAAATCAAAAGGGCATAATGCCAAAACAGTCCAAAAATAAAACCTAACAATTTTCAACTTTTTAACTCTAAAATAATAATGATTTCAATCAGGTTTCTTATGTTTCTTATATCAACGAGACTTTAAAATATTCTGGAAAAATATTATAGAAAACGTATTTTTCAAGGTACAAAACGAAGATCTTCTTAAATTTTTGGAAACCGACGCAGAAGAGTCAAATTCTCAGTCTGATGAAGATGAACAGGATGGAAAAAAAAAGGTTTTGAAAAGTTGCACTCATTTTTAGATGAAAGCGATATTCCAAATCCGACAAACGTTTCCGTTAATAAGACTGTAGGTGAAATTTTAATGATGCTTATTAAGTATGCCAAAGTTAATACGCTTTTTTTTGCTGCTGTTGTCAATCTTTTTATGACAATACATTGCATTTTTGCGAGACCTACAATTCCTGACACACGTTATTTAACTGACAAGTTGCTCAATCCATCTCACAGTACTGCTTTTCATGGATTGGGCACGGATGGCGGTAGTAATATCGGTACATTTACGCGTTTGGATGAAGCGAAAAAATGCAACATATGTTATATTTAAGTAAACGTGAAAAGTTCAGCTGACAACGATTTTTTTGTTACTCACGATCCCTCATTACAGATTGCTTATTTACTGGAAGCGAATAAAGAATATTATAACTACGTTATGAATGAAAGATTGCCTGAGAAAGAAGTAATTCATGAGAATTACGACGGCAAATTATATTGAAACTGCGCAAAACGCTTCTTTCCAACTGACCGAATGAAATAAATGCAGCATAAATAACGAAGAAAAAAAAAGAAAGTTTTCACGTTAGTTTGCTGCATCGATTCCCTTGAAAGAGCTCCAAAGCAGCGTCTTGTGCAGTTTAATGGTAAATTTGGGTTCAATTGGTGCCTTCACAGTGGCCAGGGGGTTGTAAAAGAAGGCCAAGAAAAGTCTGCGAGTTACAAATATCCTTTAATGGAGCCAGTCGCGTGTAGCAGAAATGAGGACACTCTTCAGCATATAATGCAAAGTTCCTAATATTGATGAAATAAATGGGCTTCTAGATTATATTAAGGTTCCACATCAAATTGGGGGGCTTACTCGACCTTTAAAAGACAGGGAATTCTGGAAAGCTGTGGAGTTGGAAAATTGGACACTTTTTTATAGTGCACCCATTATTGCATTGCATTTAGACAAAAGGTACGGCATACATTGGCTTAAGTTTGTTGAAGATTTATACATACTTTAAAGTCAGAAATGTCAATTCAAGATCTTAATAAGGTTAATCAATTCCTATTCGAATTTGTTATTGAAACGTAAGTTTTGTACTACAGGGTGTCAATGACTTATAATGTTCATATTCTCCTATATACGGCACCAAGCGTTTTAAATTGGGGACCATAATACGCGCACTCTGCATTTACGTTCGAATCGGCTAATTGGAATTTATTAAAAGTAGTTCATGCTGCTAAAGGGGTGCATCATCAAATCTGTCGTCACATTACTTTGCCTAAAAGCTATATCGTCTTAGAAAAACGAATTTTTCCTTTTGCCTCATTGGAAACTCAAAACTTTTGCAATCAGTTACGTACATCAGTAATTAAAAAAAACACCAAACTGTTTGGACCGAGATATTTCGGTATTTCATCGGCTGTAGGATTAGACTGGACTGAAAAATTGTATCTTTCAAGGAAGGCACGCTCATATGAAAAAATGGTGATAGATGGAGGCTTATACCTATCATCCACGAAAGAAAACCAACGCTCAGACAATACGTTCGTCCAGCTTAATAATGGTTGTTACTCTCAAATTGTACGTTTTCCAGTTCATCGAGAAACTGATAAGGAGTTCGTAATATTTCGTGAAGTTAATATACGGAAAGTCTGAGAACCCATAATTTTCATGTACCCAAAATTCTTAAATAACTCGGAATTTTTTATGTTTTTAAGACTACTCGAGCTCGGCTCGGCACGATCGAGTACCGAGTTGCGAAGTTTTTGCACAAGCCTACAGTTCGTGTTTTGTTAACAATAACATAAATTAGGAACAGAGCAAAGATATTCAATGTCGTTGACCACCATATGCACACATCCTTTTACAATATCATGAGTTAATGTAGCTATTTGTTCATCCTGAAATTCTACTATTATTTACAACATACCACAAGAATTGGTGTATAAATAACTCAGTAACTGAATACACTTTCGTCAATTCTGAGTACCTGGGTCTACTATAAAATGATGCAATTTTACATTAAAACCGTTTTGTAATTGAGCATACAAATTATTAGAACATTCATTTTTTTCGCCTGAAGACATATACAGGGTGTCCCAATATTCAAAAAACCTTTTTGTATTTTTGAATTCTAACAAAAAAATGGCGTCGAAAATAATTATAAAATCTTTTGCTAAAGTTAATAATTAACGTGTAATTAACAATAGAATATAGCCAATCAGAAGCATGCGTTAGGCAACCTCTTCTTACTATCTTCTTATATGAAACTGTTCCTTTAGAGAGGTTTAGTTTTTCGAACCACAATGCATGCACTTTGGCTGTAAAACCAAAATATCGATTTTTTGGTTTCAAGAGTTTTTTAAAGCCATTTTGTACCAATTTTTCTGCAAACATTTTTAACGTAAAATGAAGAAAAAGGAAAAAAATTGTCTTTTAACGTTAGAAAACTGTACTTCAAACTAGTATGTCGACATATTTGGCAATTACACCCATGGCTGTGTATATCACATTTAATAAATCTCCATTTACAGATTCAAAGGAATAAGCGTTATGACACCAGAGTGGTCCTCAATCAAGAACACTTTTCGCTAAGTGTCCGAGCAAGTGCACATGTCATTGGCGTCTTATAGAGTACAACATTTCGATACGAGCAAAGAATTCGTGTAATAGTTTATCAGCTAAATCAAGTACATACATTTTTATTTCTTATTTTGTTAATATATAAAAAACCTCGACAAATAAAGCCCACTGTATGAAAAGGTGGTTTGGTAATATGTTTTGAAGTACCACTCTACTGCAAACAAGATTCCAGTTCTCCCATTCACGAACTTTCCAAAACTCTTTTTCTGAAAACGACCGAGTTAGTCTAATGATCTGGTGAGCTGCTTTGATATTAGTAATAAGTTTACCAATTAATGAGATAATTGATCTAGGAAAAAACCCAGCCTTGTTTTTATTGTCAAACCAGGTATTGGCAAATTGTTTAGCAACTCCAGAGGTACAGTGCAAGGTTTCGACGACGTAACTATTAATAATGTCATAATAAATTAGATTTATCAATAGAGATGGCGATTTAACTCCAAAAATAGGCTTTTTTAAATAACCAGATCGTGGGTTCTTAAAATTATTACGAACCCACTCACCGGGGCGAAGACACAGGCCGCAGCCGTATGAGCCATTAAATTCAATAAATCCTTGCAGGGACGCACGAGCGATAGAGTCGACAGAACAACTTAAAGAAAAAACTTTAATGTAAATCTGGACCACTTTTATGATACTCTGAACTTCTTTGCTCAAAAGTTCGTTCATTGTTCAACAAATAGCTCAAGGAATACGTTCATGTTAGGTTTATATTTTCTGAACCAAAGTAACTCATTTAGCATTAGCAAAATAGTCCAAATGGAGTAAGTTGAAATCTTGAACGAGGGTGCTCCATCGGTATTAAAAATTAGTGTAGCATATCTATTTCTGTCTGCTTCGCTTAAATTTGATACGAATTTCTGATACTTTTTACCATCGTAAACGTCACGTATGTTCATGTAATAATTACTAATCGTCTTTTTAAATTTAGAAATCGAAACTGCAACATCCATCAACTGTAATATAAATATTCAGGCTCGAGAATTAAACAAAATAAGAAGAAAGTTTGTGCAATTATCAACAAGATAAGTTTCGTTCGTAGAACACTTTAAAATAAAATGCATTCGTCTTTGGTGAGAATTTTTCCACAAATAATGTTAAAAACTTCGCTTATACAAGATGTACTTCAGTACTTAAATGAATGTCATGTTTATAGATCTTTTTGTACAAATTTGGTTGGCGTCAAATTAATAAACCGTGTTTATATCAATTGCAAATATGTATTTATTTTCTTTTCGACATTAAAACCTATGGAAGGGACCACAGAAGGGCTTTGCCAGGTGTTGTTTTTAATACGAATTTGATCTAAGAATTTCCTGCAAGGAATCGCCGCGAGGGATTTTTTAAAAGGGGAAAAGAGGTGGGAAAATGTACGTAGGGGACCCTAGGAGGGCGTCTTCAGGTGGGGTTTTCGAAATACGAATTGAGATAGTAAAATCCTGCAAGGAATCCACAAAGCATTTTTACTTTCTCATCTTAATAAGAAGGTATTGGTTTTATGTAAAATTTGACTTAGACGGTTTTTATCAAATCTCCACATTTTGCGACCCCTTGAGTCAGAAAAAACGATTTTTACGAAGTCCGTCTGTCTGTATGTAGTCTGTAGTCTGTAGTATCGTGTAGGCACGATAACATTCGAAAGATTGATCAGATTAGATTGTGCTTTGGCACACTTTTTGAAGGCCTGAAAACAAAGAACAAGTTCGTTAACCCGCTATTTTTGATAAAAATTCAACAAGTTAGCACACTTTAAAAATGTTTGAGACCACTGTTTTTCAATATTTCATAATTCTATGTACGATTATTAGTAGTACTTAAAAAGACAAACAATTGATCCTAATAACGATATGAAAACAAGTTTAGAGGAGCAAAACGTTTCTTTTTGAGAGTCCTACAAGATTATCATAACAACTTTTTGCATTTTTTCGAAAAATCGAAAATTGAAATTTTGATAGTACAAAAAATAATGAAAAATTCCATTTTACGGTCAAACTATGCAAGATACAAAAAAATATGAACAGATAAAAATCATGCACCCAAAAAGGTCTACAAATTTGTCATTAATCACTTTTTGATAGGATGCGTAGTTTTTGTTTTATTCGTGAAAAACATCAAAAATAAAAAATTAAATTTTTGGACAAACGACACAAGCTATGAGAAAAAATGAATAGACAGAAGTTGCTCATCCAAAAAGCAGCTACAAATTTTTCATTAACAATTTTTCGATAGGATGCTTAGATTTTTTTTAAATCATAAAATATGAGAATAACAATTTAAAAATTTAATTTTTGGAAAAACGGCACAAGCTACTATAACTTTTTATTTAACAAAATTTTTCCCCTAAATTATATCTACTTTGCTTAGAACCACTTTACACTAGTATGCGTATTTTCAGCTTAAATCATAAAAAATAACTTCGCAAATAAACAAATTAAATTTATGGAGAAACGACAGAAGTTGCAATAAAATGCATAAGCAGAACATTTTTTGTATAGGATGCACACTTTTTTATAATTATAAAAACAAGAAAATGAACATACGTATGTTTGAATACCAATGCATTTTATGAATTGTGATAATATAAATTTATTGAAACGATAGATTTTTCAGGGTAGCTGAGAATAAAAGTTAGTGCAAAATAAGGAACAAATATGTAAGTAATAATGAAAAATAAAATTTGTACATTAATTTGCAACATCTGAATAAGCAGTACCAGCTTGAGATACAGAAATAAATATGATATACATTTGATATAATAGTGTTGAACATAATGTAGAAAATTTCAGATTTTGGACAAACTCGAGTGCCAAGCACGATATACGTGACGAGAATGTGTTCGTTAAAGCCAAAGGAGCTTTAACAAAAGAGAATTCACAATCACCGAATTACGGTTGTCGATGATTTGACCTTTAATTTTAAAATGTCTGGATGCAAGTGTAGGGGAAATATAAAGACCGAGCGCGTAGCGCGAGGTAAATACATCATCAACGGCGAAGAAGCGAGATAAATATATTATCGAGCGCGAAGCGCTAGAACCAACAGTCGTGCGCTGTAGGCGCGCTCAAACTTGCGAGCGAAGCGAGCCGCGCGCGATGAGAATGTGCCCGCGCAGCAGGCAGAATTTTTAAAAAGGGAATAGAGGTGAGAAATTTTACGCAGGAATTTGATTAAGGTCTCTTCTAGGGAAATATTGAGGAGGGATCCAAGGAGGGTTTCCTTCCAATAGGTGATGATGCCAGAAAATTTTGCCTGGGATCCCACTTGGATTATTATACGGGAAATATCGAAAAGGGATACCAGTAGGATTTTCAAATGGTTTTGCGAATTGTGAATATATATGGGGAATTCAATCAGGATTTTCAATTAGGAAATTCACGTACGTATTTAACCAAGTAAAATATTATAGGAATTCAATATAGGAGGGGATTTGAAGTGGGAAGAATTGTCAGCGGAAATCACATGGGATTTCGTGTTGGGCAAGTCATAGATTTCTATGTGGGTACCCATGTAGGATCCTATATGATTCCACTTGTCATTTTCCATCCTATCCCATATCGTAAATTGAGACAGGAATATCATATAGGACCCCATATGGTTTCCCACATGAGTTCCTATGTGGTTTCCCATGTAGGTTACTATCTAGGATTTTTCAGTAGGGAAGTCAACAAAGCAATGTTTTCCCATTAACCCTCTTAATGCTTTGAAAAGTACCGGGTGCATATTTTCATCCGAAGGACATCCGTGTGAATTCAAGATGTCCATTGGGTATGGAGAAAGCTGGGTATTTCATTCAATTTTAGGCCATGGGAATTTGGTGGAATCCGCTGGTTAAATCAAATGCAGATAAGAATTTGGTTTCATCCAGGTGGTTGAGTATGTCATCAATAATGGTTAAAGAGTAAGCTTCTTGGTCGGTATCTTTATTAATCTTGCGGAAATCTAGGACTATTCGCCATTTATTTGTACCTGAAGCATCTACTTTTTTAGGCACGATCCGTATAGGACAATTGAAGGGACTGTTGCTTGGTCCTATAACACCTTTATTGTATAAATCAATTATCTGTCTTTCTACATAATCTCTATGACATTCAGGTGGTCTGTAAGACTTAATGTTGATCATTTTTCCGGTTTAAAATACAGTCTAATGTTCTCTTAGAGTAGTACATGGTAGTGAATCTAAGGTGCAGAAGTCACTGTATAATGAGATAATTTTCCATAATGCGTCTGCTACTTGATCTTCTACATGCTCCATGCTTGTTTTTATTAAAAGATTTTCTATTCGATTATTATTAGATCTTTGGATTAATTTTATATGTTCTTCTGAAATTTTATTTATTCTTTCCATTAGGGTGTAGTTTGGTAATTTTATTTATAAAGGTTGGTTGCTGCAGTTCTTGATGTTAAAGTTATAGTGCCTCTTTGTACACGATATATTCCATCGTTTCTATCTTTATTCTGTTTATCTGTGCTAGGTGTGGAGATTGGAATTCGCCATCGTCAATTCTTTTTTACAGGCTTTCAGTTGTCTGTAATGAGGTAATTAGATGTACACAAGAATTTCAATATAAGGCCGACTGATTTAGTTTTTCCTAGAACTGCTGGCCCACGCAGTTTCTCAGCGCACAAGCAGTGTCAACAATGCGTCGCCACCACGCACCATTTGTCCAAGGACGAATTTAGTGCCACAGCCACTGCGAGGCAACCCCGAAACTGGCCTTATATTGGACTTCTTATGTAATGTATAGCTGTCATATCTGCGGAAGAATGATAATCCGATGATTCCATATTCTGGTAATAGGAAGTCATTATCGAAATTGTTAAATAAATGCTTTTTATCGAAATAGCATACGTAGATTGTTTCGTTGGATAGGTGTTGTCGTTTCTCATGCTAAAAGTTTCTGCACTTTTGTTGTCACTTGGTCTTTCCTTGGTATAGAGACTTTTTATCAGGTTGACAGAGGAACCTAAACAACTAGCAGTCGGTAGGATTTTCCGTCGTATTTTCTTCCAGGGACTGATTGTAATAGATTGTCTCCCCATCCTCCTGTATGTGTCTTACTTGAGTGGTCTGCTGGCATACTAGCTCATGAAAAAATGTGTAGTTATTGAGCAACATAGTGCTGCAAAATACTCTGGTTGGCCTATTTGTGGCAGGTTTGTCTGTTTTTATCAAGGGGTGGCCGTACAGATGTTTGTATAGTTGATGGTCCAATAATAGGCATGTTTTGTCTTGGCATGAATTGTTTCATGACCATTGATGTGTTAGTATGTATAGGTAATCTCAGTGATGAGCTACTGTGTGCGGGTACAGTTTGTTGCGCTTCTTTTAGCCACATTTCCATTTCTATGGCGTTATTCTGTACTTCTTCTATGTTTATTGCAACTCGTCGCTTTATTAGCCCATCTTGAGAAGATTGTACTGCATATTTGAGCTCATTGACTAGTTGTCGGTATCGCATGTTTAAATTTTGGGTTGTTTCGATTGGTCCCTGTCGGCCGCTGTCAATTTTGCTGCGTAAGACACTTACAGATCCTGCTTGTTTTAAATTGGAACGTAGTGTTTCATCTAGTTTCTGAAATTTATGGATTCGTATGTATCTAATGTATTTTTCTGCCTGCTATGTGATTTTTTCTGGTGGTATGAAGTCTAATAATAGGTCGGGTTGCGAACATCTTTTTTGGGGGTTTTTAAACTGTTTTTATAATATATTCGCATCCCATATCATATTGTCCATTTAGTGGCCTGATAGTGCTGGTGAAATCATTGGTAAGGATATTATTTGTTACTTCGTTTGTATGCTCGGAGAGTGATAAGTCTCTCCATTTGCTATCTCCTTGGGGCATGTTATTTCGCTGCTGATATTTGTCGTTCATACAGGTGGTAAATTAGTTGATGGTAGATAGTGGTAATCTTCGTCGTCATCGGTGGATGTGTCATTACAGCCTTCTAATGACTTTTGCTTCCGGAATGTTGAAAATGAGTGTTGCCCAATGGACTCTGCTGGAATGTCGTTAATGATTGTTTTTTTTTCAGTTTCGTAACGAGGATCTTCCTGATCGATTTCGACGTTGGGTCCCAGTCCTGCTACTTGTCCTAATCGTCTTATTTCGTGTATTCTGATCTCATTTTCTTTTTACCAATATCGATATATTGATCTCTGTGCTTGAAAGTTTTGTCATGATGGTTTGCAGCATCTGCACCAGGCTGGTTCGTATAATGGGTGTTAAATGTCGCGATTTTTTAAAGTCTGTTTATTACTTTGTTATTCGTCATCTAGTTGCTACAAACTAGTCAACCATATTAAAGTAGTGGAATATTTTACTGACGGTAAGATGTCTGGAGTGCAAGGACTATCTTCACGTAAACCAATAAACTTAACTCTACCGGAAATAGAATTAACTTTGAGTTATTAATGGTGTTGGTTTAATAATCCTAACAGTGTGTCTTATGCTTGAATATTCCGTTTTAAATTTCTGACTTGGTCGTTGACAGTAACAGTCGAGATGGTGAATCTTCCTTCTGTTCTTAAGTTTAAGCTGTGCTGTGAAATCTTCTTTTGTTACTGCAACTTCCTAGATTTCGTCTTCTTCTGGGACTTACCGCCCTGTTTGGCACGCTCTAGGTCTTATCGTCTATGTGACCAGCTCACTTTCTTTGGTCTGGTATACTGTCTCGAATCCACACGAGGTCAAAGGTAAAGAAGTTGTTGGCAAGTACGATACCTAAGTACTAACTGTACTGTGCTTAATATATCATAGTCCATGCCAGTTCATAGGCTTCGAAATGCTGAAACAAAATAAACGCTGATATAAAATGCAGGTAAAAATGGTATTGCTAGGGGTGTTTTATAATAATATGTTTTTAACTATGCTGTGTTGGTACGACTCATTTTTTTAATTTTGTAAATTCTTCAGTCATTTTACAGTTGATTTTTTTTCTAATTTTGCATAATTTGACTTCCATTAAACTAAATAATTTTTCGATAAGACTTATGTATTTTATATCAGTCTATTTATGTACTTTCTCAAAAACACTCACATGATTCAAAAGTTGCGCATGTTCGTTCTTAATAGAGACTGCCTAATTTAAACCGGTGGTCATTCAGCGGGGATTTCTTTCAACACTTTTCTCGTAAACCGCTAACTATCTAAGTAAACGGTTTAAGCTTCTTTCGTAGCAAATAAAGCCCACTTCGCTCACAAAAGATGATTCAAATCCGTGTCCCACACACCCTTACCCAAGATTTTTACACGAAAGTCTAAGCGTTAGTACATTATTAAAGGCGGAATTAATTTAAATTTTTACATCGGAGGAGGTACACAACGGTTTCCCCTTTTATTTTACAGCATCGACTGGACAAGCATAGACCTCGACTCTTTGCCGACAAGTGCCCGCGCAACCGTGGTGCAGTTTGAATTTGTAATCCAGGTTGTATCTTTCTTTTCTTCTTTTCTCTCTCTTCAATCGATTCGCTGATACGATGGAAGGTGTTCTTTCGAAATTGATAGCTGCGAGAAAATGTGAGAATAAGGCGGTACTGTTCGATTTACCGTGTGCTGCGCGAATACTTCAAAGGGATCACGTTGAGATTTTGCCACTGGATGTTGAGGGTCTCAACGGATTCAGCCATAATTTAGCAAAGACTTCTCAAGACTCGGTCCGCCTCAATATTGCCACCCATTCGATAAAAGAAGTAAAGGTGCGACCCTTTCTCACGACATCTTCGCTTGAAGGCGTTGTGGTTTTCCGCTAGTACGAGTGGGTTCTTGGTCATATTACGGCGAACCTTACTGTTTACGTCCTTGTTGGGTTCAGGGTTAAAGCAGAAGGTGTCAAGTATGGCCCTGTTCAAGACAACTTTTTGCAGGAAGTCGTTCTGCCATTCGCCAAGGAGGCGGCGAACATTTGCGAAAGTCGTCGTTCGCGTTCGGGCTCTGACGGTTTCCAGGAACCAGCTGGCACATACGGTAGAGCTATCCGCGTTGATGAGTTAAAGGAAGACTTTCAGGCAAAGTATGGTGTTCCTCATCTCTTCTTCTCTGTGCATATAAACGGTTTGCGTTGTCCAGTTGATAACTTTGTAAAAATGTACACAAATGCTGTACACATGCTGAAGCGCATTTCGACACCCTCACTGTGGATGTGGCTTGTGAAATGTATCCCTTCAAAAGTGTTGCCTCTGGTTCGCCAGAAGTTTGTTTATTGAAACGCGAGTTGGTGACGCGTGGAAGTAGGATGACGCACTATTTGAGTTCCATTAATGAGAATAGAGTGGGATATTTTAGTGCAAAACTGAGACCCATAATATGTCCTCCTGACAAAATGGAAGATCATCCAGTTTTTACACACTTTGACGGTATATGGATATTGCAGCAAACTTGAGACTGACAAATATGTAGGTTCGGCTCATGCTCTGCTCAGGAAGCAGCCCGTAGTTTCACTGAGACATGATGACCGTTTAGATGGTCTACCAGAGCGTGACGCCCACAATACCTTGCTCAATAGTAACATCTTGCCGAGAGATGAACTGCGGTTACAGGGTAAGTTAACTGGCACATTGAAACCGAGTTTGAAGACACTTGCCAGCCAGGACTTGAACTAGGCCACCCAATTGCAATGTCATCTTCAGAGGCAACAGAATTATGGGTTCAAGATGCGTCTAGAGCTGAGCCATTGCTTTGAAAGTCCTTCATTCATGATGGCGTGGCTTTCCTCAGGTCACTTTCAGGACACATTGCTCAATAAGATGCGGAAGTTTCTTTGTCCTGATCCCACAGAGGATGCGTCCCCACTGGTGGTTATGATTGGTGGTGGCGCAGATGCACGTTTCGCGAATCTTTGCAAGGCGAAATTTACAACGCCAATGAACAAGGTCATTACTTGTATTAAATATTGCAAGAAACACTGTCTGCCATCACGGAAATCTTTTGGTGAGGCATTCTATTGTGAAATTCTAGTTCGCAATACGGTTCTGTTCAAGCCAGACAAGAAATCCGAAGCGAGTATCA
>CAKNWU010286626.1:0-10248 GCA_932072015.1 Andricus quercustozae
TTTTCCCCCTCGAAAATAAAAAGATTTCATTACCAAAATTTTTTTTATAGGATGCGTATGATTTTAAGATATTTCGATGTCTCAAGTTAAAAAAAACACCCTGTATAAAGACCGAGCGTGAGATAAATATATTATCGAGCTCGAAGTGCGAGATCCAAAAGACGCCCTAGGCGTGCTCATGCTCAATCTCGCGAGTAATAACTCTCAAAGAATTAAATCTTCTTGACTTCTTTTGCGAAAAGGATAAAAAACTTCAGCTTGCAAAGTTGAATAAACTGATTATTAGTCTTCAGATTGTTTACTGGAATTATAATATTGGAGGCTTTGTAGGTTACACGGAAAACTGACGCGAAACGGATTAAAATTGATCGAACTTTCGAAGTGAATTTCAAAGTAATCTCATAGTTAGAGCCAGAAAATAAGATTTTCTCGAGGTCCTCCAACCAATATTATATATGCAGTATATAGCAGTGCTACTATATGAGCGTTTGGATTACCAAGGCAAAATAGAAAACAATTTATATTTCAAATTTTGTTTTAAAGTTTTTGTAAATTTTATTTTTGTCAAATTCTTGTCTCCTTTTTGTATATTTGGCTGTAGTGTGTGTTTTCTAACGGGGTCGAGGATACTAGTTTTCCGAGATAGCAAAAAATGCTATGAAAACAATACGTTGTGTAGTAAACGTTTTGCTGTCCTAGATACGAACACCTGGCTAATTTATCTTCATGATTACATGGAACAAAGAACATTTCTGGGAGGAAAAAATGTTGCATTGTTAGAATTTACGATCAGGTTTAACACCCTTATTCGTAAACATTGTATCAACTATACTATACTTCTGTGAACTTTGTGATTTGTACATTTTAATTAATAGAAGAAAGAAAAATACAGAATATGGACTACTTTAAATATTTTATATTTAAATTCCACAACTCTTATCTTTATTCGGTTTATCTAGGCGTGAATTTTTATTTTGAAATTGTTAAGGTTATTGAAATTGTTTAAGTTAGATGCTTTCTTATCAATTCGAAATTATGAGAACAGTTCCAATTCAACCGCGATGTCCGCTTGGGGACTTCTCGTTCGATTACCGAAGCTAAGCAACACTAATGTGAGTGTTGAATTTTGCAACTATGAAACTGGTTAATATTTTGCATTTTTTTTTGAAAATTTGCATAACTTCCAATGTTGCTCTGGACTTTTATTCAAGCTTAAGCTCTTCAATTTTGAACCAATCCTATATCAAATAATGTATTCAGAGTTAAAATTTGCCATTTCTATAATTTAATAGATTTTTTTGAATAATACTATGTTTAAGTAATTAGATCGAAGTAGTTTCTATCAAAGCTTCAAAAATCTAGTTGCTTTTGTTCAGAAATGTGAAATTAAAATACAGGTCAAATTTTCACCCGGGAGCATGTTTCCAAATAAAAATTCGTACCCAAAAATGGATAAATTAATGACTAAAGAACTTTGTGAATGATTTATGTTTGTATGAATCATTTTAATTAAGTTGAGGAATCTGAAAATTATGAATAGAGATACATAGTTCAGTTATAAAGATGCTTAATTATGCTGAAAATTCTCTCCTCGAAGTTAAATTTTAATTAAAATACAGGGAAAGTTGCAGGGTTTTGAATCCGGAACGAAAACTTGACCGTTTCTAGCCGGAGTAAAACCGGAACCAGAATCTCGTTCCGGAAAGAGTGTAATTTATTTTATTTAGTGTGAGAGACTGTTGAAAAGATACCTAATGTAACGTACCAGAATACTCAAGTAACCCCCTCTCCCTGACGTACCCCCTCATTAGAGATAGGGTTAAATAGGGCAGGGAAGATGATGAAGTTGAGTACTAAGTGATTTTTCGAGTTACAAAATACGAATATGGGACTGCAATTAAAAAATTAAAAATAGCGTTATAAATTTCTAAAAAATTCAAGAAATTCATGGTTTTTTATGACAGTCGATACTAAAGGGGTTTTCGAGTCAATAAATGCGAATTTGGGGCCAAGATTCAAAAATTCAAAAAGCCATCTAAATTTTCAAAAGTTTATTATGCTTGTGGATTTCCATGAAAGTCAGTACGAGATGGTTTTTCCAGTCTCAAAATACTAATTTTGGGTCAAAAATTTAGAAAGTCGATTTATATTTTGAGAATTTTATTAAATTGGTATATTTTCATGAAAGTCAGTAATTCGATGTAATTTTTAGATTTCCATAAGTCACAAAATACGAGTTTGGGGACAAAATAAAAAAAAATAAAACAAGAGACTAAAATTTTGATAATTTGATTGAATTTTTGTATTTCTATGAAAGTTATAACAAATTTTGCATTCATTGTTAAATTTCCCTGAAAGTCAGTACGAGCGGGTTTTTCGAGTCACAGAACATGAATTTGGGGTGAAAGTGGAAAAATTCAAAAAAGGCAACCTAAATTGTAGAAATTCTTTTCAATTTGTAGATTTCCGTGAGTCAGTTACACGTTGTGATGTTACGAACAGTGGTAAAATTACGTGATGCTAGAATGGATAGTTTTCGACATGGGAATTTCATAAATTTTCATCGTGGGTTGTTGTCAGTTTACCACAGTTCGTAACTGCACAACGTGCAACCATGCATTATTACGTCCGACCGTAAATACACATTGTTCAAGAATGCGATTATACCGACCGCAATCTGAGTTTACCACTTAAGACGTGTTTATTTAACAGTCGATCGTAATTTCACTGTTAACCTTCCGGGAGTTTTTTTACAGCGTTGAATCAAATTTTGAACATTTTATTTAATTCGTAGATTTTCATGAAAGTTCTCTACGAGGAGTTTCTTCGAGTCGCAGAATATCTTTTTGAGTTTGGAAAAAAAAAATTCAAGAAAGCAACGTAAGGTTTGGCACCACGGGAAAAATAACTGATTTAACGATTTCTTTAGTGAATCGGTTGTCCGCACTGCCCCCATTGTCGATACGCTGCTGGTGGTCACGA
The DNA here is from genome assembly GCA_932072015.1 of Andricus quercustozae. Lineage (NCBI taxonomy): Eukaryota > Metazoa > Arthropoda > Insecta > Hymenoptera > Cynipidae > Andricus > Andricus quercustozae. The sequence continues at coordinate 2,983 of CAKNWU010286626.1, forward strand.
AAGCTTGAGCAGCCCTTTCTCGAAAGCGCGGGCTCCAAACTCACTACGAAACTGCGGGGCCGTCAGTTCTAGGAAAGACATAAACTCGGAGGTCATAATTTCAGGTTCCAGTGTATTTCCATTTCAAACAAATATAAAGCAAATCCGTGAAATAGATTGTCAATAAATAAATAAAACGTTAAATTTGAAATTGTAGTGAATCGGTCGCTATCAGAAATATCCATTAAGGATTGCTGATTCACTAAGGCTTCAGACCGATCTATGTTTTCCAATCGATTCTTTTTTTCTGAGAAATTTTATTGAATGGGTAGGTTTCGTTGAAGGTTAGTTAGTCAGTTTCAATGTGGGCGGGGGGCCCCGTGTAGTGCCCCCCTGGCGCTCAAGCTATGAAGCAGCCTATTGTGCCACACCCGTGTTTATTCTCAAGGCAGTACTCCGAATCCGGCCAATCTTCGCCGAGTGTTTTTGGATCTCGGTAGGTTTCGTTGTTACCAACGTTCTGAAATTGTACCTCTCAGGTGCCAGGCATACTTATCGCACAGTAAATGACGTCCTACTTGTCTGTGGCCAAGTGGCCCTCACCCACTCTGCCATTGGGCAGCCTCCCTAGCAGGCTAGGGTGTACGGAGCGATCCCTCTGAGGTCATCAGTTAGATGCACAGATTCGAAGCACTGCCCTGGTGTGTTATGTAAGTGTGTGTGTGTGTGTGTTCATTACTCGAAATTGGTCAGCGACCTGCCGAGCAAGAGGCCCCCCCGTAGGTGCCTCAAGCACAGGAGTCCCCCATAGGAGTCTCGAGTTCAAGAGTCCCCCGTACGAGCCTCAAGCGCAACGAGATCGCTGACTCATTTTCGAGTCTTCTCAAAATCGGCTTCGACCCCAAGGTTAGGCCCTTGTCAGAGCCCATTTATCCTTGGTAAGGTATCAGCTTTTTCTGAGGGGACCTACAGTTTAAGGTGGGTTCCGAACCACAGAAGCCACGGTAGAAGTACATAGAAAAATTTCCATTGGTACCCGGCTTAGGGATCGAACCCCAGACCTCCCGCATGGAAGTCTGACGCGCTATCGTCTGAGCCACCGAGGCTTCTTTCATTGAAGGTTAATGAGAATGTTCTTTTTTAGTTTTAGAATACAAATTCGGGGTTCAAATTCGAAAATTTGTTGTTTTTTTTCAAAAGGAAGTCCACCAATTTAATGAAAGTTTCAAAATTTTATGTCAACTGTTTGAATTTGTGAATTTTGACCCCAAATTTGTATTCTAAGAGTCGAAAATCGCCCTCGTCATGACTGTGAAGGAAGTCAACCAATTTTATAAAATTTTCATAATTTGATTTAACTTTTTGAATTTCTGACCTCAAATTTGTATTCTGTGTTTCAAAAACCCACGTCTTACTGACTTTCAAATAACTCTACTAATTAAATAGAATTTAGGTGTATGTATAGTATAGTGTACATTTCGGAACCGGTGCGGATTTGCTTCGGTTTTGGTTGCGGCTTAGGTCCGAGATTGGAACGTTCCGCATTGGGATGTGACCGCTCTGGTGCAGAAAGAGAAGACGGAGCTTGTTTCTGGTTTCTATTTCCGCGCCCGAAAAGTTTGGATCTCAGAACGTTCTGGACCCGGATCCGTTCCGGATTTGGAACGACGATGTACAAGGATTCGCATTTCTGATTTTTTGATGCTGAACACGAATCGGCTCTTCATTTGTCGACATCAGGTTTAGTTTAATAGATATTTCCAACTCAATTTGTTAACGAGAAAATGTTCTGCTGTCCAAAAGTATAACCTCCTAAGTATTATTTCCGATAGAGGTCCCTTTAACGTGCAAACGTGCTGGAAAATAGCCTTTACGGCAAATAGCACTTACTAGGTTATACTTTTGGACAGCAGTCTGGAACAATTTTTTTAGGAGTTAAAACAAAAATCTTTTAGATACACTGGGAATCCCATTTAAGTGCGATTTCGACCATGGTCCTAAATGGCTTTCACTTAAATCAAACACAACATTTGCTCGCTCCGAACGTAAAGTAGTTTAGTAGAGTAATTTATAAGTGTTATCATCTTTCAAAGTGAAATAAAAAGGTTGATCGCTCACTGGGTATTTTCGCCGAACAGCTGTTACTAGAGTTGATTGAAGAAAAAGGTGTTACTACACGCAAAGGGGTTTGTTGCGTTCAATTAAATTCTCTTGTGCTAAGAGAGTTTCGAACTTTACAGCCAGTTTTACTTTCAGGTGTTATAACACTCGTTCAACTTGATGGAAAATGTCAGAGATTGATCGTGGAACATTTTAGGTATCAGAAATTAAGAAAACGAATAATTTAGATGGAAAAAGTTTAATAAACTGACACAAAACCCATATTTCAATTTAAATTACTATTCGATTCTATATATTCCATTAATTTATAGTCAGAAGTTATGGAATTTCCTTGTTTTTTTTTAATTCTCTTGCAAGATTATAGGTATTGGAAAACTGTTTGATACATAGTATTTAAATAAGAACTGGTTAAAATGTTTAATAATTTCAACACGCAGAAAAATGTTGGGTTTGGACAATAAAATGATTTGGTTTCTATAAGAGCATCAAACTTTTGCTATATTAACAAAATTGGTGTCATTCTAATAAAAGTTTTGTTGGAACAACAAAATCCTTATAAGAAAAAAAAGGTTTCTTTTATAGCGACCAAATCGTTTTTTTTCGATCCAAACATTTTACTCAGTGAATAGTAAGCAAATTTTCAACTCAAAATTTTTAAAAAAATTTTAACAATATTTGAAAAAAATGGTAATACAATTTGAAAAAAATAGTAATACAATTTCTTTTTTTAAATGTACTCTGGCAGCCGCGAGGGATTTGAATGCATGCAAAATTCAATATAAAGTTGGATAACTGAAGAAATATTTAAAAAATATGAAAGCATGAATGGACGTTCTCTTTTGCAATGGTTTTATTTACTATTAAGTTAAATTAATTAATTACTAATAATTACTATTAAGTTACTGGTTTTATTCTGGAAGTTTTATTCATTATAAGAAAGGAAGCAGAATTTAAGAAAGCCTCGATTCTGGTACGAGCTTCGAAATGTTTTAAGATCCAGTCGACTTTTGCTGTGCTTCATCTCACGCCATGGAAGTTGAGATTTGAATTATTCAAAAATTTTGTGCTTTCGAAAAAATTTCCATTACACCCTACATAGGTGTTGGAAATTCCCTTTTCTAATGTATGCGAATAAAAAGACTTAAGAGATTTTTAAAAGTGTTGCCACAGTATCTTTTACGTTTAATGAAAATTGTTTGATCTTTTTATTTACTTTCTGAATAAACCAATGTGATAAGGGACATAATTGTGGTGAACTCAAGGGGCTTTCACTCAGGAAATCACACTCGGAATTCTCGCCCTATCTATGAATATCAGTAGAATTCGCGATAGTCGATTGCCCAGTAAAAAACCCTTGGGTGAACTAGAGCTTTTTTTAAGGTTTCAAGTTTCTGATTTTGAAATGACGGATTATTCGATATTTTACACATCCCTCTGTCATGAAAACTTATCAAGACAATTAAGGGAAGTTCCACCCATATATTCTTCCAAAAAATTCTTAACTCTCAGACTCGAGCATTTTTACTTATTTTTATGAAGAAATAAATCATATACTGAATGCTTCTTCGTTTTAGACGAAACTTTTTGGTTAAAAAGGCCCGAGGGGCTATAGACTCAGATTTTGTTTATGTTTGTGACTTACAAAACACTTAAGAGAATTGTCGTATTTCATTATTTTAGTAGCACAATTAACATTTATACTTTTTATTGAGTAATTTGAAGTTCTGCGGAGAACAAAATTTCGAATAATAAAGATAAAAAATACATATTAGCCAGTTTAATAAGTATGTAATTCAAATTCATCTTGGAAATAGTAACTTTTTAAATTATGTTTTCTTGAAAAAGTGAACGTACAAAAGGACGTAAAAAATACGTATAAAAGGACGTACTAAAGGACGTACCAAAGAACGTCCCAAATTGGGATACAAAATGATGTACTTTGATACGGCCTTTGGTACGTCCTTCGGTACGACATTTTGTACATCCTTTGGTACGTCCTTTGGTACGTCGTCTCTGACGTCATTTCCTATTTGAAGAAAAGGGCTTGAACATTTTTTTTAGTTTAACGTTTTATAGATTTGTACAAAGGTCAGGAAAACGTGTAGCCGAATTTATAGAAAATATACGCTCAAATCCCATTGGCTCTCTGATGACATAAGTTTCTTAAGTAGTTCATAAGTATATACAGGGTGTTTTTTTTAACTTGAGACATCCAAATATCTTGAAATCATACATATGATATGAAAAAAATATCGGTAATGAAAACTTTTTATTTTCGAGAGGGAAAAGCGACTTTGAACAAAATTTACCCCACCCCACCCCCGACACACACACACACACAATTAAAAAATAAGGTTAAACAACCACCGCAGAGTGTCACTGGGAGCAACTGCCATCCAAAAATGACACCGGCTCCCAGTAGGACCACGGTAAATCACACTCATGGCCACGTCTCACAACCGTGAGATCGGTGGTCACAGGACACGATGAAATCACAATGACAAGCCGGCTAAGCCCTCGTGTGTTTTGAGCACACGAAGCGACCCAAGGATGACAGCTTTCTGCATCCATTGCGCAAGTGCCTTGGCATATTTTTGGCACGCGGGTATGGCTCTTATGTTACGAACCAGTGATAGTTTCGCGCCTCCGAGAGCACCCATCACGAGGACAATTACTTGTACCGCATATTTTCGGTACAGTTTTTGCAGCTCCCTTTTAAGGTCATGATACCTCTCCTCCTTTTCATTATCCTTGCCAGTGATGCTGTATTCGGACGGTGCCGAGAATTTGATCACGAATATAGTTCGTTTCTCGAAGTCTTGGAGAACAATGTCAGGCCTCGAGTGTGCAACGGAGACTGCTGTCCGAAAATCGTAGTTCCAGAAAATTTTGCACTTCTTGTTTTGAACAATTGACTCATCTCCCTCGGAGCGTTCGGCAGGGCAGGGTCGCGGCCAACACTGTAAGAGCGACAAAGATGGTAATAAAGGACAAGGCCAACGAACGCGTCCTCGGGTTGCGGATAGGGGGTCCCTGTACCAAGGGTTTCTGCTGAATATGGTTACAACAATTAATAAGCAGTCGCGGACAATTGTCCAGGGATGGTCCCGAAGAAATAACCCCCTAAGCGGAGGCGTAATAACCGTGCCGAAAGCTGAATGGCAACTGGGCGAGGTGTCTTAAACGGTGACTCTGGGATACCAGGCGACCTCTCATAGTATGCAGCCTTATCCTTGCATGCGGTGCTCTACAAGGATGGACGAACCCTTTCCCTAGCTGCTCGAAAGAACAACAATGAGACCACCAAAACACCAAAAAGTTGTAAATGCGGTTCAAAACGATCGGTGCTGAAAATAATTTAGATGGAAACACGACGAAGAACCGGCAAAACGCCCACATTGAGTGGACGAATGAACTCAAGGATGACTTGCTAGACTGCTACGATGCCAGCATTATCCCTGTACACCGCGGCTTTATGGCGCGTATGCGTACTCTGTTGTGTCAAAAACACCTAGAGCTTCACCACGTTTCGATTCAATCGTTGCGAAATCAACGTGCCTACCTGTGCATAAATGGATATGTACGCGAAGCGCTTCCCCAACCGCTGCTTGATCAAGCTGCAGCCGAATATGAGGAAGCGACATTAAGACCAAACGCGGAAAGCAGACACCTTCTGAAAGATGATCACGTTTTCAGGACAAGAAGGAACATTAACATGCAAGTTTCTTCTAAGCCCCTAGATCTGGCTAAAGTGGATGCCTTCCTTCGTTGAGAAATCTCGGAAGATTTCGACCTCTAAACCATCAATTGCTCAATTTATGGTGTTCCGAGAGCTTTGGTTGATTCAAATCGAAGGCTCAAACCGACGATGGATCAAAAGACCAAAAGACGCTTACATCAACTGAACAAGAAGATTGGATGGGCAAGACAGAATGCGTCCCGTGTTCGATGTGTGATTGTCTACATAACATCACGGAAAGGGTACGAAAGTTCGTCCGAAAACTGAGGATCTTGAATCACACACTAAACAAGTCAAAGCTTCTGACAATCAAGCAGCATATTTTTGTCAAAATACGGCTGTTATCTGACGCAAGGAGGAGAAGACAGAAGAGGGAGAGATGGATCATGTAGAATCAAAAGTTTCTCGCTGACCCATCACGCCTGTTCAGTGATCACCCTGTTTATGTCAAAAATACACCCAAGCCCAACGAGCTAGATACTTTTTGGAGAGAGGTATGCAAGATCCCGAAAACACTAAAGTTGAAAGAAGATACTGACAATATCATCCTCTTCAAGGAATTTTGCAACAAACTAATAAAATCTGAGGAGGAATGTCCATCAATCAGTGCCGAAGGGGTGAAAAAAGCACTTAGAGGCACGAAGAACTTTTCCGCTGCTGGACCAGATTGTATCAAGAACTTCTGGCGAAAGAAGTTTACTTCTACACACGAACATTTGGCCCGCATATTGTCCTCATATTTAAAGTCGGAGTCGCCCATTCCGCAGTGGCTGGTGTCAGGACGCACTCTACTCCTACCGAAAAAAGGCAACTTGTCCAACCCAGAGATACTATGAGCCCTTTGATTTTTTGCGCCACAGTTCTGCCTCTATCTCTCGAACTACGAAAATCTTCTGGATAGCTCGGTGGCGACACTAACCAGCGCGAGCATAAGGTCTCTCATTTATTTTATATGCATGACCTGAAGCTCTATGCCTCTGGTAAAGGCAAACTTCAAACTGCCATAAATATCGTCAAGAAGTACACAGGAGAAATTGGGATGGACTTTGGATTGTATAAATATGCCCAAATTCCTCTGAAGAACGGAAAGATTGTTGGCGTTCCCAAGGATTCTGAGCTTGTGAATATAAGTGTTATTAGACATCTTAACACTGGAGAGATCTATACATACCTGGGCGTGCCTCAAAGCCGCATTCAGGACGTAACATCAGTACAGGAGTCTCTCCGAAGCAGATATAAGCATCTTCTTCGACAGATTTGGTTTTCCAATATGTCGGCATTGAACAAGGTAGGTTCCGCGATTATACATTTCACGCCGTCAATGCAGACGCGGACTTCTAAATTTCCAGTGTCTTCATAACCGGATTGTTCTAAGTACAGCTTATATCGCAGCCAATGGCAGAGATCCTCTCCTAAAAATGGTCAGG
>CAKNWU010286660.1:0-13267 GCA_932072015.1 Andricus quercustozae
TAAGGGAGTTGCGACGGCTATACCCGGAATATTCCGTTAAGCTAATCGTCTTGATCATCGGCGCTCTTGGAGGTGCCAAAGTTTCACTGGTTAATAGCCTGAAAAGCATCCCTGCGTGTGAAGAAAATGCCAAGACACTTGCGGGGAAAATGCAGAAGGCGGTCGTCCTTGGGTCGCTCCGTGTCCTCAGGGTGCACGAGACTTTTGCCGGATCATCGTATTGAGTTCGACGCAGACTGTAACCACCTATCTCACGGTCGTGAGACGTGGTTGCAGCTGAAACGTTACCGAGATTTCGCTGAGAGCGGGTGCAATTTTTCAGATTAGCACCTGCTCCCAGCGAAATCCTGCGGTTGTCCTTATAACAAACTTTTATATTAGATCATGGAGATGTTAAGATAAGTAGCCATATAGTTATATCTTAGTCCATAAGAATGCTAAAAAATGACTAGGTAATCTCAGCGCGGCACTTGTAGAAATAGGGGACTCCTGCGTATAAAGTAGACGCATGACACTTGCAGGGAATCCCTCTGGACGTTAGGGGAATCCCAGTGAGCATTGCAGTGACACAGCGTTTTTTTGGTAACGTACTGAGCATATACGGATATTTGCATTACCTACTGCTGATATGAGTGTTGGATAAAAGTACTGAGTGACATTATCAGTTATTTACACGCGATTGGTAAGGTAGGCTCCTGATGTAGCGACGGAGGCTCGATCTATAGCTGGGGATGTGTACTATTAACGACCGATGGTATTTGCCTGATGTTGGTAACTTAGTCCGGAACAGAACCTTAAACTTAGCTTGGAACATAACCTTACCGACTGGTGGTAACTTAATATGGAACAGAACCTCGTAATGCTAACTTTGCAAGAATCATCATTACTTACATCAATGTTTCACTGACTTAGCATGGAAGTGAACCCCAAAATTACCAACCTCACCGTTTTACAGGCTGCTGATAACTTAGGATGGAACAGAATCCTTACCTGGTCGATGGTGCTATCTGTTGGTGTCAGTAACTTGTGTCTCTCTACCTTACCGACTTATCGTGAAATGATAATATAAAAAGTTACTGACTTACCTGTTTTACCGACTGATGGTAACATTACCTCCTACCTTACCGTCCGACGTTAAAATGATAATATTAAAAATTACCGACCTCCCTGTTTTACCGACTGATAGTGATAATTTTCCTTACCGTACCGACATGTTGAAGTGATAATATAAAAAATTACCGACTTACCTGTTTTACCGACTGATGGTACTAAACTGTTTTACTGATCGATAGTCACTTAGCACGGAACAGAACCGTACGATGTTAAATTAGCAGGAATCTCCATGACCACCCTCACTGTTTTACCGACTTAGCACGGAACAGTACCTTGAAATTACCTACCTCTATGTTTTACCGACCGATGTTACAATGCTATCACAGCAGGAATCTGCATTATCAACCTCACTGATTTACCGACTGCCGGTAACTTAGACATCTTAGCCATCTGTTGGTGTCGGTAACTATCGAAGGTAGCGCCATCTGTTGGGAAGTGAAGTGGCACCGGCGTAGCCCTATTACTTGACTATATATACACGTCTACTTTTTGTCTCATAACTCATCCCATACGAATAACTTATGGATCTTCTTTTCAGTATCATCAATTGTACCAATTTGGGGGAATGTCTTTGTGGGAGGCTTTAAGTTTTGGGTTGAAATCCTCTATGACGGATGAACTACTGTACATCAGCTTCAATTTGTCCGGTACCAGTGGGAACAGGTGTTTCGCAAAGTCGAAAATAGCATTGATATTATATCGTAAGTATTTCAGGATGCAGTACTCATTAACATAATCTTCAATTCAAAAACGATTTAATAATTAAAAATACATGTAACAATATATTTTTTTTAATATTTGAAATAATTTAACTTCTTTCAGTGGTGGTGAGAAATCTGAATAATTTACGGGGCCAAACTCACAGACCGAGTTCAAGGTTCATATGATTGAAGCAATCACACAGGAACATTCGGGGAGCGAGGAGGAAGACAATGATTCCGCAGCGTCTAATACAAGTGACGTTGATGTATTATTAAATTTCTCCTAAATGTTGCAAAAATATTCTTAAGGCATCTAAACGATGACAAAAAAGTAGGAAATAGTGAGATCTCCTGAAGTATTTTGAAATAAATATTGTTACATACAAAATCTGCTTTTTCTTGCATTATTACAACTAAATTAATCTTTAAAATCATTTTAAGTAACAAATGCATACCAACACGACGTGAGAGCAATTTGTCGACACGCGTGTGATGGCGCATGGCAACGACTCATATGCGGTGACATAACGCTGCGTATACAACGACACGGCGTGCGGATCTTCCTACACGCCGTGCAGTCACCATGCGGGCAAGGTGCGGGACATAATTAATATTCAATAATTAATATTCAAGGAGTGCGCAGCAGTTTGATATGAATGCTACGGCTGCGTATTATTTTTTGGGGGCCTTTAAGATTGCCGATTATGCACCAAAAACTGCAAAACGTATTTAATTTAAGGATGTTGTTTAAATCCGACTTGGAATGTTTTTTTTTATGGGCAAGGCACTGACTCAATATATAAATTTATCAAGTATTTGAGAACGGAAGAAAGAAAACTTGTCAAATATCCGTGGTTGTGCGAGATCCTCGGATCAATAAAATGTAGAGGAATGAAGCCTTTTGCTGAGGCAATCATGATTCTTACTGAAATTATAAATTTTTTGAAAGGGAGCAATCTGCAGATAGCAGAAGACAGCATTTTAACGGCCAGAACGGTTTGCAAATTTTTGGTTTTTACTCACAATTCTGACATCACAGGAGCATTTTCAGGCGTCATCCTATATCCGAAGACCCACAACTTGATGATGGTGAACCTCATTTCTGCTAAATACGTCGCAAAACGGAGAAAAGTGGGTACAAATTTGAAATGTCCTGTGTATGTGAAGATCATAAGACTGTAGTTGTAAGCAGCAAAGCAAACGCAGTATGCAGACCACCTGTCAAGACCGTGATCCGATGCTTTGATGTCCGAAACACACATTGCCACTCGCGAAATCGGTGCACCCTTCCTCATTGACCGCTAGTCCAGGCTTCGAGTCTCAGTGGCAGTTTTGAATTGAGGAATAAGAATGCAAATTTATCCAGTTTGAAATTATAATTTGAAAATTTTGAAATTATAAATTTATCAAGTCATCCAGCAATAAATTCCAAAATCATTAATTTTGAATTCTTAAATTTCTAAATTAGGCCCTCTGCAAATTTATTTATAAATTTCAAGTATATCAAGTCTCCCAACTTTTATTTTTGATATTACAAAATTTTAGACATTCATAATTCCAACATTACAAAACTGGCAATCGTCCACCTTTCTTTATAAATAAAAAAATGTACCAAGTCACCCAGAAATAAATTTTAAAACCATCAATTCGAATTCTGAAATTTCCAAATGAGACCCTCTGCAAATGTATTTATCAATTCCAAGTTTATGAAGTCGCCCAAGTATAAATTACGATATTACAAAATTTTCCACATTGATAATTCTAACATTACAAAACTGGCAAGCGTCGACTTTTCTTTATGAATAAAAAAATGTATAAAATCACCCAGCAATAAATTTAAAAATGATCAATTTCGAACTCTTAAATTTCCAAATGAGGCCCTCTAAAAATTTATTTATAAATTCCAAGTTTGTCAAATCGTCCAACTGTTATTTTTTATATTACAAAATTTTCCACATTGATAATTCCAACATTGCAAGTCTTATGGTCTTCACATACACAGAGCATCTCAAATTTGCACACACTTTTCTCCATTTCGCGACGTATTTAGCAAAAATGAGGTTCACCATCTTCAAGTTGTGGGTCTTCGGATATAGGATGACGCCTGAAAATGCTTCTGTGATGTCAGAATTGCGAGTAAAAAATAAATATCCAAACCGCTCTCGCCGTTCAAATGCTGTCTTCTGCTATCTGCAAACTGCTCCCTTTCGAAAAATTTATACTTCCAGTAAAAATAATTATTGCCTTAGCAAAAGGCTTCATTCCTCTGCATTTTATTGATCCAAGGATCTCGCAAAACCACGGATATTTGACAAGTTTTCTTTCTTCCGTTCTCAACTACTTGAGTACTACTCAAGTACTTTTGTCTAAAAAGTCCCGGGACGGTTGGATATTTCCTCAGGTAAAATATTTGTCAAAAAAGTGAAGGTCATTCCTGAAGTAAATTTCAACGGGGAATTCAATGGTGACCTTCGTTTTGACCTAGAAGTTGACCTTCATGACTTTTTAAAAGTCAACTTTCTTTTTTTAAATAGAAACCCCCTTTTTTTACATCTGCAATCGATAGAGCGGGAAATTCTACGTTCAGATACGTACTCAAGTCATAGGTCATTTGTAACGTTCAAGGTCAATTAGAAATTATTTGAAATAAACAAAGTGTTCAAAGAGTTCAGTGCAATTCCTGAAGTATTTTTCAACGGGGAATTCAATGGTGACCTTCATTTTGACCCTGAAGTTGACCTTCATGGCTTTTTGAAGGTCAAATTTTTTTTCCAATGGAAACCCCCTTTTTCACATCTGCAATCGATAGAGCGAAAAATACTACGTTCAAGTACGTATCCAAGTCATAGGTCAATTGTAACGTTCCAGGTCAGTTAAAGGTTATTTGAAATTAACAAAGTTTTTCAAGAGGTCAGTGTAATTCCAGAAGTAAATTTCAACGAGAAATTCATTGGTGAGCTCTGTATTGATCTTGGTGATGATCTTCAAGGTTTTTTCAAGGTAGTAAGTTCTGGTCCCTTTGGGGTGCTTGATTAGCGTGAGTCCCCTTGCCTCTCACGTTTTGAGGTGCTTGATTAGCGTGAGTCCTCTTGCCTCTCACGCTACAGTGAAGATGTTCGAACTGAAAACCTTGAGCTTCTTGACAAAAAGCTATGCGATTGTAAAAATGAGTTACAGAATTACAAATCATCTCCCTATCAATCAAAGTAGCCTCTTGCAGAATCCGATTCTGCAATTCGTCTAAGCTTTGGGGTTGCGTTGAGTATACTTTGCTCTTTAAATAACCCCAAAGAAATTAGTCGAGGGGCGTCAGATCAGGAGATCTAGCAGGCCAATCGATTCCACCCGTTCTTCCAATCCACCTATGAGGGAACTGAGTATCCAAATATGCTCGAACCACCCTACCGTAATGAGCCGCTGCTCCGTCCTGCTGGAACCAAATAATTTGAAAATTATCGCCTGTAAACTCCCTTATTCTTGGTACAATTTGGGTTCTGAGAAGCTCTTCATATGCACGGGCATTGAGATTACCATCGATGAAGAAAGGGCCTATCAATGTATCATTCAAGATACCGGCCCAAACATTAATCTTTTGTGGATATTTTTTGTGACTCTCCAACATCCAATCAGGATTTGTGTCGGATCAATATCTACAATTTTGCCTGTTAACTTCACCTTTTAAAGTGAAAGTAGCTTCATCTGAAAATACTGTATTGTACAAGAAAAGAGGATATCTATCAATTCTGTTCATCATAATTTCACCAAATTCAACCCGACGATCAGGATAGTCTTCATTGAGTCTTGTACCAGATGAACTTTGTAAGGATGGAAAGTAATGCTTTTTAAAATATTTCGCACTGTTTCAGGAGTAACGTCACGCTCATCACTAGCTCGACGTAAACTAAGGTGTGTGTTTTCAACAAATGCTTGGGCTATGTCCAACTGCATCTCCTCAGATCCTGCAGATTTTGGCCGACCAGTTCTCTCAAGGTCCTTGATAGATCCATGATTCATAAAGCACCTTACAGTTCTTTCAATTGTTGATTTTGAGACAGGATTTAACCCTTCTCTATTACGAAAAGTGCGATTAAAAAGCAAATGAACTTGATCATAAGATCGAACTCGATCTCCCCAACCACGCATGATTAATACAGATACCCTGTCTCATTCCGAAAGTTTAGCTTGTGCCATAATAATCTTTTAGCGAAAGATAGTAAGTATGTACTCGTCATACGTAAATTTAGTTTCGATTCGTAATATTCGTATGGAGATAGAAAAACGGTATAGGACTTATGGTATCGCCTTAGGTATTGACTTAGGTATCGAAAAACGGTATAGGACTTTTCGATATAACTCTTTGGGCAGGAACAGAACTCTCACCAGAACTCCTGGAACTTTTAATGAAAAATTTCCTATATGATTTTACAATATTCAGAACGCTGTAGCCAAGATCAATACAGAGCTCACCAATGAATTTTTCGTTGAAATTTACTTCAGGAATTACACTGACCTCTTGGAAAACGTTGTTAATTTCAAATATCCTTTAACTGACCTGCAACGTTACAATTGACCTGTGACTTTGGTACGTATCTGAACATAGAATTTTCCGCTCTATCGATTGCAGATGTAAAAAAGGGGGTTTCCATTAAAAAAAAAAAACAAAGTTGACCTTCAAGAAGCCATGAAGGTCAACTTCAAGCTCAAAATGAAGGTCACCATTGAATTCCTCGTTGAAATTTACTTCAGGAATGACTTTCACTTTTTTGAAAAATATTTTACCTGAGGAAATATCCAACCGCCCCGGGACTTTTTAGACTTTTTAAAATTAATAGTTAAATTTACAGTTAAAAAAATTATTTTCGACAATGTAGTTAAATTTTTGACCAATAAAATAAATGTTTAACAAATTAGTGCAACTTTCAACTAAGTAGTTAAATTTTCAACCAAAAAGGATGAATTCTCAATGAAAATTTTAATAGGCAAATTTTCATCTAAAAACGTTCAGTTTTCAACTAAAAATAGAAAACATAAATTTACAGTTAAAAATTTTTTTTCAACCTGAAAAAATTCGAATTTACAACAAAACATTTCCATCATCAACGAAATAGTACAATTTCTAACCAAACGAGGTGAATTCTAAATCAAAAATATAATAGTACTATTTTCAATCAAAAATAATGAACTTCCAGCGAAAAATATTTTTGATTTTCTTATAGGTTTCTACCCTAATAGCACGGAATGTTCCAGGAACGTTCCGCGGGCACCTTCGGAACGTTCCAGGAACGTTCCTGGGAGGTGTAAAATGTCCGCCGCTTGGGAACGTTCCATTGGTACCTGAGGGGAACCTTCCATTATTGTTATTTTTAATAACATTTATCACGTAAATCGTAAGAGATAGGTGAAAATGAATTTCATTTTTGAGTTTTAAGTACCGCATATACTATCTATAATATGATATACATATCATAAAATGACATCGATTTTGACCTATCACTTACGGTTTACGCGATATTTATTGATAATAATAACAATAACGGTAATTTATGTTTGGACGTTCCAGTGAAACGTTCCTGGAACGTTCCCAACCGACTGACATTTTACACCTCCCGGGAACGTTCCAGGAATGTTCCGTGCTATTAGGGTATTAATTCAGTTCGCATTTAAGTGAAAAAACGAGAAAAGGGGAAGTTTCTGGAAAACAGCGGAAAAAGAGGAGTTCTTTAAAGAAAGGGGCAAAGAGGCGAATGGGGGAAAGAAAATGAAGTCTTTTTAAACGGGATGCACAAAAATGGCGAAATCTATACGAAGCACTCAGAACTTACCAAAGACCGACAATGATGCGATTCTGAGGTTTTAAAAATGCACTTTAAAAATTTTCTAGACCCCAGAACGGGCTTCGCGGTGGCGGTAGTGGGGTTAAGTCTCTGCTTTCTCGAAAAAAATCCGAAAACTACTAAAAGATGAGAGTAGAGCGGGGTAGCAACGACGTGAAGTGCTCAGCAGTCGGACTCCGGGGCCGTTACGAAGTCGAAAACCGAACGGACCTCTGTTTTATCTGCACACGTTAAAAAAAAAGAGGTCCGTTCAATCTTGGACTTCGTAACGGCCCCGGAGTCCCACTGCAGGTACAGAGGGTCCAGAGACACTGTAGCAACCTAGTGTCTGCTCGCTGATTGGCTCAGTTTTCTGAAACATATACTATAGATATATGGTATATATATCCTACACTATAGATAACCACTGCTTAAGATGGCGGCACCACTGCTTACAATGGCGGCATCCGGCTAGGTTGCCCCAATGTACTTGACCGTACTACGAAAATGCACTATCGGTGAAAGTCGCATCTGTCTTGGCCGTAATTTTGAATTAGAATAAAAAATGCAATTTGTGTTTTTCTTTTTATAATTCTTAATTGACATATCTTATATGGTCTCGGAATAAGAAAAGTGTGGCAAGTAAGGCAGGTCAATAAAAAATTACAAAAAGAAAAACAGAAATGGCATTTTTTATTCTAATTCAAAATTCCCGCCCAGACAGATGCGACTTTTGCCGACAGTGCATTTTCGTATTACAATTAAGTACGGCTGATCTATCAGCGCCAACATCTGTGATTCGGCTTCCTGGGAACTTCACGTCCATGCTACACCACTTTACTCTCATTTTTTAGCAGTTACCGGATTTTTTCCGAAAAACGAGAGACTTACCCCCCTATAGCCACAGCGAAACCCCTTCCGGGGTCTAGAAAATTTTCAAAGTGCATTTTTAAAACCTCAAAACTGAATTATCGTCGGTCGCCGGTAAGTTTTGAGCGCTTCATAGATTTCACCATTTTTGTGCACTCCGTTCCAACATCGTTAAGTAATAATTTCTTAGCTCAATACTGTTATTGTGATTTTAAATAAGATTTATCACGTTTTTTAAAAACAAAAAACTGTTCTTGAAATATATTGTTCGATTAGTGCTGTGATTGGGATAAAATTGTGTAATCTATTGTGTGGATTCATACATCGACAGTTTACATTCGTACAATTTTTAATTTTCGTTTTGTATTGCTATTGACCGTTTTTCTTCAATTATTTTTCTGAGCGAAATTAATAAAAATTCGGAAAATTTGGTGGATATGATTGGAGGACCGATATAGAAAATTAAGGGATTTTTGATAGTGAAATAATTAAGATTAGCTTTTTGGATCAATTTAGTTTTTTTAAGGGCGTTGGTTAAATCCGACTTGAATTTTTTTTTTGTATATGTACGGCACTGACTCAATATATATTGTTTCCCAAGTATTTGAGAACGAAAGAAAGAAAACTTGTCAAATATCCAAATTAGGCCCTCTGAAAATTTATTTATAAATTCCAAGTTTATCAAGTCGCCCAACTGTTATTATTGATATTAAACAATTTTCCACATTGATAATTCCAACATTACACAAATGGCAAGTGTCCAATTTTCTTCATAAATTACCAAATTTGTTGGGCGACTGGATAAACTTGGAATTTATAAATAAATTTGCATGAGGCCTAACTTGGAAATTTTAGAATTAAAATATCGTGTTTTTGAAATTTATTTCAAAAACTATTTCAACCTTGACCCTGACCAGATGAGACCAAACTGGCAACGTATTTGAATTCAGCGACCCCGCAAACCTACAGGTACCCTGACTTAATTTGTTAGCGATGAATTTGGTAAGTTTGACCTTGAACTGACCTTGAGTCTGACCTGATGGGACAAAACGGACAACGGAATGAAATTCAGCGACCCTGAAAACCTATACGTATCCTGACTTATATGCTTGGCGGTGAATTTTGTAGGCTTGACCTTGAATTGACCTTGACCCTGACCTGATGGAACCAAAAGGACAACGGATTTGAATTCAGCGACCCCAAAATCCTCTAGGTACCTTGACTTGATTGGTTGGCGATGAATTTTGTTAGTTTGACATTGAACTGACCTTAACCCTGACCTGATGGGACCAAACGGACAGCGGATTCGAATTCAGCGAGCCCGAAAATATAAGACTCACCTAGTCTGGTCCGTGTTGCAAGGGTTCAGATTTTGTGGTCTTGTGTAATTGTTAAGCATTTAAAAGTATTTCAAAAATTGTCAAAAAAGAATCTGGAAGATTTTAAGGCAATTTTTCAGATTTAAAAAAATGTTATTATTAACTAATATAATTTCAAAATATTTTTGGGAATTTTAAAAGTTTTTGAAAGATCAAACGTAAAATATACTCAAAAATACTTATTCGCAGGGTAATGAAAATAACAGAAGAAAATATATGGGAAGTCAAAAGTGGATTTATACCAGGAAGATGATGTACGGATGAAATATTTAGCTTAAGACAGATCACAGAAAAAAGTTTGAAAGTAGGAAAGAAGGTTTTTTGTGCATTTGTTGACCTAGAAAAAGCATTTGACAGGGTGGATAGAAGTAAACTTTGGGAATTCCTCACAGAGTATGGAGTCAATGGATTTTTCCTACAAGTAATAAAAAAATATACCTAGTGAGCACCGAATTTGACGAAGTCTTTACGACTTCGTTACGACATCTTTACGACAACTTTACGACATCCTATGTTCATGTCGTTAAGATGTCTTTACGATATCGTAAAGACATCGTCAGATCGTACGACGTCTTTACGATATCGTAACGACATGGACATAGAATGTCGAAGACTTGCAAAGAATGTTGAACAAACTAAATACAAGCGTGAAGCACATGGGCCTCAAAATTAACGTGAATAAAACAAAAATCATAATGTTAGAAGAAAAACGTGAGAAAACAATGTGCAACAATTGTCTTAAATGATGAGAGATTAGAACAAGTTGATAAGTACATAAATCTAGGTAGTCTATTCACTACTGACGGAAGGAAGGTTATTGGTAGAGCAAAGTCCTTGCTGGGAATTAAAAATATATCAAGAAAAGCTAAAATGGCAATACATAATTCTATATTTGTACCGACTGTGCTATACGGTAGCGAGACATGGACCTGCCAAGAAAAGGATAAGTGTAAAATTAACGCGATTGGCATGAAACCTCTGTGCATAATATGCGGAAAAACATTGATGGATCAAGTGAGAAACGAAATAATCCTCAAAGAATGTGATGCAAAAGAGACAATAGTTGACACATGGGAAAGAAATCAGTTAAGAGGGCTGGGGACATGAGCTTTTTTAAGGTCATCACCGGCCACTGTTTTCTTCGAAAGTATAGTGAAAAATATGACTTGTGTGTCATTCCTGGGTTCAGAAAATAATGAGCTACAACGAGCATTTGTCAATTTTTTATAAACATTTATTATATTAAAAATATATAAAACAGGTGCCAACGAAGTGTCTGCATCGAGTAAATTTAAGGCAAGTAACTGTCCATCTTGGTGGCCAAATATCGAGGAGACCTTAAGGTACGCCTACGCTATTGTACACACTACAATGCATACCCTTTACCTCATCCCGGAAAGTACTAGGGCCTGCTGTAATTCACATCAGGCATGTTTCTTGAAATTCTGATTCGAATGATATAAAAGTATATATTTGTCATAACAATTGAACATGCATAATAATCGAAAAATGAAAAGAACCCAAGTTTCCTATTTTGGCAATCGAATGCCAATAGCAAAAATTTGGATAGAAATTTCTTAATATATCACGAAAATAGTTTCTACTATAGGGATCTTTTTTTCATTTGAGAAATAATACTTTTGCAACCCGACAAAGTTTTTTCTTAAAGAATGGCAACTTTGATCAAGCATATTTGTAATATCATCAATATTTATTCAAATTTTATGAATGCAATCTCTAGTTTATTCTTATACGAATCCAGGCATACCATATAAGAAGTCGAAACAAACTTTGAAATGTTAAAAATGCTCTACTTGATTTTTCGTCTAATCGAAACATTTCATTGGGGTAGTTTCGAAATATACTTGATATCCAGTAAAAATTTGGAATTAAATTTCTCAATATAATAGAAAAAAAAGCATTTTTTATTGAAATCTTACTTTTTAATTGTCAAACAATAGTTGCAAACTAGAAATTAGTCTACAAAAGTAGGGTAACTTTGACCAAACATATTTTTTATGCCATCAATATTTATTAAAATTTGAGAAATATTCGTTCTACTTTCATTATTTACGAATCCAGGCATACCACATACGTTATAATTGTTGACATTGTTTATACATAAAATACAGCCACAAGAAGTCGAAATAAAGTTTAAAATGTTCAAAATACTCTACTTTAATTTTCCACTAATCGAATTATTTCATTGGGATAGTTGAGAAGTATACTTGATATCCAGTGAAAATTTGGAATTAAGTTTCTCAATATACTGGAAAAAAGTGTTCTGTATTGAAAGCCTATTTTTTAATTGTAAAATAATAGTTACAAACCGAGAAATTAGTCTTCAAAGGTAGGGAAAATTTAACCAAGCATATTTTCAATATCATCAATATTTATTAAAATTTGAGAAATATAAGTTTTACCTTATTTATTTACAAATCCAGGCAAAACCACATACGTTATAATAGTTAACAATGGTAATACATTAAATACAGACGCAAGAAGTCGAAATAAAGTTTGAAATGTTGAAAATAATCTACTAGAATTTTTCACTAACCGAAATATTTCATTGGGATAGTTGAGAAGTATACTAGATATCCAGTAAAAATTTGGAATTAAATTCCTCAATATACTAGAAATAAGCATTCTGTATTGAAAGCCTACTTAATAATTGCAAAATAATAGTTAGAAACCGAGAAATTGGTCTTCAAAGGTAGGGAAACTTTAACCAAGCATAAGTTCAATATCATCAATATTTATTGAAATTTGAGAAATATTCGTTTTACCTTATTTATTTACAAATTCAAGCATACCTCATACGTTGTAATTGTTAACAATGGTTATACATAAAATACAGCCGCAAGAAGACGAAATAAAGTTTTGAAATGTTCAAAATACTCTTCTTGAATTTTCGTGTAATCGAAACATTTAATTGGGATATTTTCGAAATATACTTGAAATCCAGTTCAACATTTCAACATTTAAAACTTTATTTCGACTTCTTGCGGCTATTTTATATGTATCCATTTTTAACGATTATAACATATGTGGTATGCCTGGATTTGTAAATAAATAAGGTAGATCGAATATTTCTCAAATTTTAATAAATATTGATGAAATTAAAAATATGCTTGGTTAAAGTTACCCTACAATTAAAAAGTAAGTTTTCAATACAAAACGCTGGTATATTGAGAAACTTAATTCCAAATTTTCACTGGATATCAAGTATATTTCGAAACTATCCCAACGAAATGTTTCAAGAAGAGCATTCTCGACATTTCAAACTTTGTTTTGACTTCATGCGGCTACTATATCAGAAACTATTGTTGACAATTGAAGGGTCGGGGAACAAAAGGGCCTAACTCAAAAATTTTTCGAAATTGACTTTTAC
>CAKNWU010286664.1:0-12743 GCA_932072015.1 Andricus quercustozae
TGAGTTGTCAGGCGACGCCGCTTTGCCTAGATTTTTGCCAAATATTCCATAATGTAAGTTAGCCGTGGGGTTTAGTTGTTAGGGATAAAATGCGAAATTTAGGTAAGTTAGGTTCGAATCTCGCCGCAGCGTTTCCGATTTTTCATAGCGACTAAGCGTGCGATTATGTATGTAGTGAATAAATTAAGTATATATAATAATGAAAATAATATTTGTGCGCGTGTTTCCGTATCTAATTGTATTAATTTTTTTATTTTGTTCCTCCTACTGAAGTGAGGGACTATCTAGATTCTATAAAGGCCCTATTAATAGGTCCTCGATATGTTGCCTACTCATGCCCTCGCTAGCTGAGCGTGACGTTTCCGATTGCGCCCTCGATAGATTGCCACTTTAGGGCCTCGATAAAAAATAGGAAATCTAGACAGGGCCTATTAAGAACCAAGTTTCTATTTCTACCCAGGCATTCAACTGGAATAATTGAATTTAAAACAAAAACTATGAATTTTCAACTAAAATTATGAATCCTTAACTGGAATAGATGAATTTTCAACCAAAAAGATAAATTTTCAACCAAGAAGATTAATTTCTACCAAAAAAGACGAATTTTGAACTAAAAAAGATCAGTTTTCAACAACAAAATCGAATAGTTAAAATTTCAGTTACAAAAATTAATGTCAACGAATGAGATATATTTTTAGCTACAATAATGGAATATTCAACTGGAATAGTTACATTTTCAGTTTAAAAAAATTAATTAAAAAAAAAAAACACAAATTTTCAACAATGTAGTTAAAGTTACAACTGAAATAGGAGATGAATTTTTAATTAAAATCACGAAACTTCAAGCAAAAAAATTAATTTTCAACAAGAGTTTAACTTTCAATCAAGTAATTAAATTTTCATTTCAAAAAAACACACCAAAATAGTTGAATTTTATGTTCGAATTTTTTAGTTCAAATTTCAACTAAATAAGGAAATTTTTATCCAAAAATATAATCGTAAGCAGGAAGAAACTACACAAAAAAGTGGAAATAGAAATATAAGGCAAATCTATTACAAACAAGAACATTGTATCAGGGTGGCCACAAAACTTCATTTTCAAAATTCCCTAATTTTTCCCTGGCCAATTTTTTTATTTTCCCTGACCATTAATTTTAAAAGACCAGAATCTCAATCTTACAACATTTTTAACATAGAATCTTTTATAAAAGGAATAAAATATTTTCAAATTACAATTTTGAAATTTCTGTTGGAACTTTCCATTAAACGTATGGAAAGTTCATTTCCAAGATGTAAGGTAACGTGCCAATACACGTTATTTTAGTTTTTAAATGCCGATATTGTGATATTGACAAACATGTCTTGTAATATTGCCACACATGTAATGCAATGTTGCAGAAGAAAGCTTAAAAACAATTGAAATTCGCAGGCACCGAGAATCGAACCCTAACCGCTCTTACTACAGAGGATCACTCATCCGCTGGACGAGCTGAAGAAAGTGTAAAGCAAAATTACAATACCGGTATTGTAAAGTGAAATTGCAATAGTTGTATGGCAAACGGCGCGTATTCTTCGAAATTGTAATTGGTTTTTCCCAGACCGGTATTACAGTTTTGCCTTCCACTCGTGAAGCAAAAGTGTGGTAAAATCCTAAACTTTTTCAACCTTGGATTACTTAAAATTCTCTTTTTTATGGTATCATTTTTCGCGCGTCCCGTTTTAAAATAGCATAACGTCATGCTGTTATTTTCAATGTAAAAAAATTACACTGGGCTCCTACCAATAGTCACATTTTAATACCACGCGATACTTAACTACCAGTTCTCAGTCCAGGATTACTAAATAAAATCCTGGATGTCTGGGATTCACTTTGAAATTTCCGGTGCTCAAAACTTTTTTCCGAAATCCGAATTTTTCCCCATGTGAGTCTCAATTTAATATTTGAATTAATCCCTGAAATAATACTTTTTTCTCTCTACTATAAACCATTTTTACTGTTTCAGAGCTGAATGGTCATTACATATTTTCGGCGACACTATTTCATACTATCTTTTTTTTTGAACTGAACTGAAGCTTCTCTCTCAGAGATTGAGTCACTTTGCAAAGATATTTCGGCAGTCTGTTCCATAGTCACGATTCAGCGCGTTTACATACATTCATCGTTCGCGAACCACGTATTTGTACGTGTAACACTATACGTGTGGAATTTGCATAAACAAACGAGTAGTATAGCAGCAATTACACACAACGAGCATCGTCCATGTTTTTGCGAAACTTTGGAAAACGTGACGAGTTCTCTTAATTGGATAAGCATCCAAAACTGTATTCAGTTCATGTAAAGGTAAATGATAAACCTAATAAAAAAATTGTTTCAATGTACCCTTCCTCCTTATATATCATTATCAATTAACATATCATCGTTAGTACACTAATAATTGTGCAAAAACTGTGATTTATCAAGTTATGGTCCTGTTACGATGGGGGAGCTTTCGAGAAATGTGACGTAACATTTTTTGTGATCTAACAATTTTTTTTAATGAACTATAATGTACAAAAATAGTATGTTTGTCCGCATTGAAGTCTCTAAGTTTCCACTCACTTATCGCGTGCTTTTGTCTTGTTTTTTTTTCTGCCACTCAGTTTAATAGCTTATTTTAATCAGAATCCTGCTCAAGCATTGATAGGTTCAATTAAAATGGATCCAAAAACTGTTTAGATAGATTTTTAGATAACTATTTATAGTTGCCAAATCTAAAAATTACGTTTTGCGATACTTATTGCGAGTATATCATAGTATAGTTTGCACTGGATGGCAAATATAATTATACATACATAATATACTATGTCTACATGGGAATGAATACGTGACATTACTTTTTTACTAAGAATACGAAACCATTTTTTATTTTTCACCTTTTTAAAGTTGGTTTTGTCCACTCTGAATTTTCTTAACTTGTTTTTCACTTCATATCCTTTATATATTTATCCAGATGTGCTGCGATGAGAATTCTACCACTGCCTGCTTCAGCCCCAATTACATATGAATAGTCTTCGAAAACGATTATTTTATACCGGTCCCATCAATCCAAAAACACACGGTGAATTGACTCTCCTACTTGCTCTGACCATGAGCCTAGTCTATTTTTATCTAAAAATCGCAGAGAATCCCTTAAATGTATTAGGAGGACATTTCAAAAGCATTACGTAATTCAGTCAAGGGAGAATCCATGTCTTAACGAACTTTTCTGGATGAAAAAGAGCAGTGAACCACTTTGGCCTTGAAAGCAGTTAGAAAAGGTAATATAGGCAGAATTCTAATGTCTCTATAAATTTCTGGATTTATAGGCTTATTCGATTCCTTTAAAAGTTTTCGACATACGTTTCCCTAAAAAATGTATCCATAATAGTTTTTCGGGATAACTTTCTACTGTGTTGGCCACATTAATTCCTTTTCTCTACCCACTAGGGGAACTAGACCATCTCGGAATTAATGATTTACAAATTGTTGTTGAATGTGCAATCCAGGAACGATGCATTTTCGAAGAACATAAATGTCATCCATATTTATTGAAAATCGGAGGATTTATTGTACTGTGACACTGCTTAGCATACTTCTTATGTATTCTTGTGCAACAAAATTGATCGTAATCTCTTTTTACGTCTCCTTACGTTTTTAATTGCATATCCTGGTCATCACTCGTTACATTAATATTATGAACTGCATCAGTTAACTCATTATTAGATGATTCAACATGATTTCTCAGGTCTAATAGTATAAAAAAAACAGTATAGGGACAGGGATTCGTTATACCGAACACCTGCAGTTTGTTGGCCATTTATCATGAGTAAAAGTTTGAAATTTGAGACAAATTTGAACGGAATATTGTTAAGATTAATCAAATTAAATGAAAGCTCAGTGTTTTCATAACTTTACTTTATTTGTGGCATAATGCCCAACATTATCAATCTGCGCACACTAGTCAACTTACTTTGTTTGCCAACATTTCCACCCTCAGAACATAATATTCTTTTCTTGGTTAGTACATCAAAGCATTCTTGTACGTTTCAACCAGCACGATTGCCATTAAAACATTCAGATAAATAGTCTTCGGGAAATACGGACATGGATATTTTGAAAAAGCCTTGGCTACTATCAGCCATAACTTTAGTAAGGCTATTTCCCATAATACTCGATTCCTTTATCAGCCTCAAATTTAAGAAGTAATTCCATTTGAGTCAACAAAGATCCTTTTGACAAAATAGGATATTTCTATGAGTGGTTGTAAAACGTAATTTTGAGATATCTTGAGAAGGTGATCAGCTACAATTTCAATGTAAGTGGTTTTGGCAACTATAAACAGTTATCTAAAAACCTATCTAAACCATTTTTGGATCCATTTTAATCTAACATATCAATGCTTGAGGAGCACTGTGTAATATGCGTTAGTTGGACATCTTGTAAATTTCTGTTTCCACTTGAAGTTCTTTCGATTGAATGCAAATTCTTTAGTTTGAATTGAAATATCCAGATCTGATCACGTTCGATCGGCATAGAAATCATTTTTATCCGACTTCAGGATCATATAGAGCTAGATTAAGGGTTAGTGTAAGTTCTTTTAAAAAGCAAACAATTGCAGTTACAGTTAGTTCCCGAAAATAGTAACTTGATAACTTTTCAATTACTGATTAAAGTAACTTGAATGTTCACACTTGAAGAATTTTCAATTGCAAATCTATAAAATCATATAAATTTCCATTTTAAATCTTAAAAATTGAACTACACTACTATGCAAAAGTTTACAACCACCTCTTTTTTTATGATTGATAAAATTCTCTTAATTTCAATTACATCAGAGCTAAAAAAATGTCTCTTCAAAATATTGAATACTCCCAACATTCCGTATAAAATAAGTTCAGGATAAAGCCAATTTGTCTATTTTTTAAGTAGATATTGCAACAATAGTGTAAATTGTAATGTTTTCTTCAATTTTCGATAACTTCCGTATATAAAATTCAATTTTTATTTTTATTTGCCTACAGATAAGATGTTTTCAAACTTTTTTTAATTTAAGTTCTTGCACTGCGAACATTAAAAACTATTGATTATTACGGAAGTTATTGCAAATTTAAGAATACATTATAATTTACACCATTTTTGCAATATCTACTTAAAAATAGACAAATTGGCTTCATCCTGGGCTCATTTTATACAGAATTTTAAGATAATTCAAACCTTTGAAAGAGAACAAAATTTTAGCTTTAACATAATTAAAATTAAGAGAACTGTATCAGTCATCAAAAAGAGGTGGTCGTAAAATTTTGCACGGATAGTACAAATTAAAAAAAAACGTTCTGAATTACACAATTTAAAACTATGAACATTAAAAATCAGTGAATCTTTAATTGCAAAGCTTAAAAATTGAAGAATTTCAAATTAAAAATCATTAAAATTGGAGAATTTTTAATTGTAACTCTGCAATTTGAACTATTCGAAAAGAAGAATGTTCATAATTACATATTGTAATTTTTCAAATTTAAGAGTGTTTCATTTTGAAAATTTTGCAATGAACCATTATGCAAGTTTGAAGTTTTACAGTTAAAGTTTTGTAATTTTGATAATTTATATTCGAAATTTCTTCATGTTGTAAGACTTAGAATGAAAAAACTTGACTTTTGATATTTAAAATCATCAAAATGTAGGAATTTTTATTTCTACATCTTTAAAATTGAAGACTTTTCAATTATCTTCGAAACTTGAAGTACAGTGAACACTTGCTTATTCCAAGACGCACTTATTTCAACGATCACTTATTCCAAGTCCCCCACGCTTGGATATTCCAAGTAGCGAAGCTCCGTCACCTCCCACCACTGTCCCTGTACGGTTTCGCCCGCGTCAGTGGCAGACCAATTAAAAAGAGTTCCGAAAAGCTGAAAGCCCTCGTTTGGTTTGAATTGAGTATTTTAGCATGACGTTATGGTCATGATGCGATAGGTGGAAATGTCAAGAAGGTTAGCATAGTTGGCACATCTTTGCATGGGAATCCATACGACATTTTGGAGAATATATTCTAAACGTAAAACTAAGTCATAATTGTTTGAATAGTAATATTTTTTAAGTGTAGAATGTATTTTCTCAGTCCTGTTCCATTCTTTTATCGATTGACGACCTTTCAGTTTCACGAAATAAGATAAAATATTCAAAATTTGAGGTTGGAGTACCAGATCGATTTAATAAGAATCGGTCATTTTAACCTCAAATTTCGTATATTTTATTTTATTTCGTGAAACTGAAAGGCCTTCAACCGATAAAAGGATTTAATGTAATTGCGCAAATGCATTCAACACTTGAAAAATATTACTATCCATATACTTATAAGTTACTTTTACTCTATCTATCTATCTATCCTATCATGATCATGACGTCATGCTAAAATACTCAATGCGCAAATGCAAGGACGCAAAAATGCTTACAGCACGCGCATCAATACAAGGATGGGGCAGCCAATGAAAGTCGCTTGACAAAATCACCCCACGACTCGCGGTAGAGGTGGGGACCGCTCCAACCTTGAAATATCCAAATGTTTACGTTTGCCGGCCTTTGGAATAAGCAAAAGTTTACTATATACTATTTTAAATTACAAAAAAAATTAAAAATTGAAGGATCTTTAGTTGCAAATCTTCAAAGCAGAGCTATTTCACAAATATGTTAAAAAATTAATGAATTTAAGCTATAAAAATTAAAAATTAGAAATATTGGCGAATTTCCACATGTAAATATCTTCAAAATGGAGCAGTTTCGAAAATGGAAGGCATCAGTAAGACTCAGAATTCCAGAATGTCTTTTAAGAACATCTTATTGTCATATAAAATCTGAAATTAATTTATTACTTTGGTTTTAATTGCTGCTGGGATGAATTTTTATATTTCAATCAAACTTACGGATTAATGAAATCTGCTTAAAATTACAATTGAAATTAAGATTATATTAAAATTGTATGAAAGCCGTGTAGCTATTTTAATACTGATTTTAATTCATCATTATTAATTATATTTTATAGTGCTATAAATTCAAGGGTGATCCATAATTTACAAAAATAGATATCACTCTTGGCCACTACGGAGAGGTTGAAAGTTTTTAAATTTTTGAAAATTCAAAACTTTTGTTTTAGTTTTCAAATATTAAATTTTTTGGATGGGTTCTGTGGGAATCGGAAAAATATACCACAATGTTTTTGAACGTAAAAAAATTTGTTTACTCAGCCACTACAAAATAGTCGAAAGATGCAAAATTAGTATTATTAAAAAAATTTAAGTTTTTTTTTTAATTTAGAAAAGAGAAAATAAGTTTTTCTGAACGAAACGAGAAAATATTATGTAGAAGACCTTTATTTATTTAAAATAGGTGTTCCATTAACCAAATCCTAAAAAATGTAATTATTTTTGTTGATATTTCAAAAAACGCTTACTTGATCAAAAACTATTTTTCTACAATGTGATTTTATATTTCTTGTGCTATCGAAAATTGTACACATAAAAAATTTACAATACTTTTTGTACCAATAAAAAAAATTTTCTTCAAAAAAATGTTAAAACTTATAAACCCTTTCTGGTGGCTAAAACGGATATCCAAACATTTGAAAAGAAACCACAGGGAATATTCTGATAGGATGTCACATGTTACTCAGAGTTATTTTTCTTATTATAGTAAAAACGTTGCAATTACAGTGAAAACTTAGATCAATGACAAAAAAAAAGTTTTTCTATGATTTTAAGAATCAAAATAATATTCCTGATGATGTCATTTCAAATCCAAAACATCATTTTTAATTTAAAGAATGGTGAAACTTACAAAAAACATTTATTTTAACAATGCTGTTTGGAACTGAATTTGATCTTGCTATCGCTTCTTACAAATTTTTGAAAAAGGTCGCATTTTAATAAATTATGGCCTATTTTTTCGGGAAAAAACATTCTCTAGAACTCTATTGTTTTCAATTTCAAAAGTAAATTCTTCTATAGCAAAAATTCTTTAACAAATTTTTGGAAACAGTGAATTTGCAGGAAATATTTTATTCGAAAAAAAACCATGATTTATTACAACCCAAAGAAGGGCGATTCACTCTGAAATCAGACGACGCTGAGTTCAGTGAATTCATCTGATCTCCTCTGATTTCCACTTCTGAATTCAGTGAGCTCAGTTCTGAACTCAGCTACGAACTCATCATGCATCTCTCTTCTACACATGGGAAAGAAGGCGATGCATGGGTTGCCATGGCGACGCATTTTTCCGACTGCTCAGTGAGTGCAAGTGAGTTCAGTTTTGAATTCACTGAGTTCAGGTTTTATTTCACTGATTTCAGTCTTGAATTCCGAGTGGATAGATCGTCGCAACCCAACCATTTTTTTTAAATTAGTAACAAGCGAGACTAAGAAAAAATTCAATTTAAAAAAACTGTAGTCAAAATGATTATTTTTCGTAAGTTTTAAACATTTTTTGTAATAACATTTTTTCTTTTACAGGAAATTACTGATAATACCTATTCAATTCTTCAAAATATAGAAACATTTATCTTTCCACAAAACCTGATTTTTGGCACAAAAGCAACCGTAAGATTACAAAATTTAAATACGAACATTTTCTCAGTGCATTACCATGCAGTTTTAAGACTCGATTTATATGCGCAAATATAATTTGGAATGTACAAATTCTAAAAACTCGCAACATTGAACAGAAGGAGGAAATACTTTAAATTAAATTAATTATAAAAATTTTGGAATAAGGGAAAAGAATGCATTAAGTTACGAGCCCTTTTTCAAATTCCATCTGAAAATTTTGAAACAGTTCCGAATTAATAAAATGGCGAAGATTTGCTAAACAATATAAAGAGTCGAGTTTGCCCGAGAAAAATTTGAAAATTATATATATTTTTAAATAAAAAATTCTCCCGGCCTCGAAAATGGCTCAGCTCGCATAAATCTGACAGGATTCCTTACAAAAAGCAAAAACTGTAAGAAAAATATGGGAAAAAAATAAATAAGGCACAGTTTTCAGGGAATTTTTATATATTTTTATTCTTTGAATTTCCAAAGCATGAAAAGAATATTTTTCGAGAAAACCCCAGGTATTTTTGGTAGAACTTTTTTATGCGTGCAAGCTTCTGCAATACTATTTTTTTATCCTTCGTTGATTTCAAAAAAATTCAAAAATTCGATTTTATAAAAAAAGTTTTCCTGGCCACAAAAATTCTTTAGCCCAAGTCAAACTCAAGGAATGTCTTCTGTAGAAAGGCGAATTAAACAACAAATTTGCAAAAAGTGTGAGTGTGGTTTTTTATTAAATTCGAATTTTCAGTATTTTTAAACAAATCGTTGCCATTCTTTCAATTGTCAACTTTTTTCAAATTGTCTGAAAAAATTTGGAAGAGGACGGTAAACTCATCAGAATTCGGAAATAAAAGTGGAATATCTGAATCAGATTCAAAAGTATATAAGTTTAATGAAAAAAGGGGTGATTTTTTAATAGACGTCAAATTTCAAATACTTTATATGCAAACAAAATTTTTTCTTAAATCGGAAAAATATTAGTAGTATAACTATGTCGATTCAGAATCACTTTTCTGCAGTTTTCCTCTTCCCTGGTCAAAAACGTCCAGGTGCTGAGTTACCTACATCAGGTAATTACCATCAGCTGGTAATGCAGATTTACCATCAGCCGGTAATACAAATTTAATATAGGTTGGTAAAGTAGATTTACTACAGATCGGTAATGCAGATTTACCATCAGTCGGTAGTGCAGATCCATTGAGCCTCAGTCGGTACATCAGGAGCCTACCTTACCAATCAATTGTAGATAACTGATGAGGTCACTGAGGACTTCCATCGAACACATTCATCATTGAGGAAAAGTGGTATGTGCCACGCGTAGTGTGCGCTGGGATTCCCCCAACGTCGGCAGGTATTAACCTGTAAGAGTCACGTGTAGTGCCCGCTGGAATTCCCCCAACGTCGACGGGTATTCCCATGTGGTAGTGAAGAGTGGGGGTGGCGTCCTACATGAAGGCGCGCAGAAACGAAGGCTGGTCATTCCTTCACTTCACCCGGTGCGAGCAACATCGAGTGATCCAGGAGACGAAGCAACAAGTCCAGAGAGAGAGGTAAGCCTTTAATTTATATTTGCATGGCTTTTTCCTTGTAGTACATGGCTTTTTGCATGTTGCTTTGCGCCGATTCCGATTTGGACTGGGGGTAACGGACTATAAAAGCTGTGAAATAATTGAAATTGAACCATTCTCTTATCTGCCTTGGTGAGCAACAGTACGAGCAAGATGAAGACATTCAGTCCTGCTGGACGAATGTGAGGAGCTCATCCCGATCATCGAGGAGGCTATGATCCTGCTGCAGAACCTGGGAAGCAGAGATGGAGCATTCGACGTCACCCAAAGATGGGTCAATAAGTGCGATAGTATTTTAAGATGTCTAAATAATATATAGCGACAAACATGTATATCGACGGCTCAACCACAAAAATCTGTCAATATCATCGAACAAATTATATGGATGCATGTTCACCTTGATGCGGTACTGATACAAGATGAAAGTGAGAGAGACACTTTTACTGATCGTGTAAGATGGGCCGATTGTGACGCGGCATTCAAGCGGCGACTCTAAGCAAGAGTAATTGTAAATATAGTTCAAAAGGATATTAATGCGTTCTTGGATGATGCTTTAATTCTATTTGAAAAACGTATCGAAGGCGCATTAAATAAATTCGGAGTGATAAAAGTGTACACCGAATTAGGTGCTAAATTTAAGAGAGTTGTCAACGACGCTGAAAATATAGAACTAAAAACATTTATATAAAAGGAAAAAGAAATGTATCCGATGACTTTATTAGATGATTGATTCAACGAAAATGTAAAACAACCAATCTTGAAAAAAACTTGAACATTTACAGGAAACCGATTTTGAATGGAAATTACACTCGATCTTGAAGCTAGAAATCAACATTAGCAAATTCAACCCTATGCGAGCTAGTTCTTATATAGGCTAGAAACTTGTAGAATTAAAAAATTTCAATAATAGAGAAAAGGTCATATTCATAGTCTATGCAGACTGTAAATGTTTGTTCAAACCGGCTGACAAGCTGCAGGAAAATATGTCCAATACTGAAGTTTTCCAACACCATGAAATCTTTAATATAGGATACTATTTGAAATGCAGCTATGATGATTCATTGTCTGACTATAATTCCTGTCCTGAAGATGCAGACTCTGCAAAGTGGTTCGTCAAGGAATTGGAGCAATTGGCTGAAGACGCTGAATCAGTCTTCCTATGGATGATCTTACACATGAACAAAAGTCTGCATTCAGGAAATCGACTGTGTGTCATATATGTGAAAAGAAAATTGCACCGGGTCAGACAAAAGTTCGAGATCACAGCCATTTAATTGATAAATGTAGAGTGCCGGCCCATCAATATTGATTTCCAAACGTCAAAAATTCAAAGTTGGCGAAAAAGTTCGAATCAGCAAGTATAAGAACATTTTTGAGATAGGATATACACCTAACGGGACAACTGAAATATTTACTGTAGAGCGGATCATGGCAACTAAACTAGTAACATATAAACTAAAGGATTATCAGGATCAATCCGTTGCTGGAGGCTGCTATCAAGAGGAACTTTTAAGAGTCAAATATCCAGACATTTACCTGGTCGAGAAAGTCATAAAGGGACGTGGTAATAAAATCTATGTCAAATGGCTTGGGTTCGACAGTTCACATAACAGATGGTTAGAAAATACGGACATGTAAAATTAAAGTAACGTTAAACCAACGTTGAAGCAACAGTAAGGTAACATTAAAGTAACATTAAACCAACGTTGAAGCAACGTTAAGGTAACATTAGGGTATCGTTAAAGTAACGATCAGATAACGTTGAAGTAACGTTAGACTAACGTTAAAGTAACTTTAAAGTAACCTTAAGCTGGTGGTGGTGGTGAAGCAGAAAGAGGAGGAGGTAGGTGGGAGAGGAAGGAGGCTCAAATCATATATTAAGAGAGTGCAGCTGAATATTCACGAGTAAATAGCTTGGAGAGTCATCACATGTACTTATGCAAAAAAGCACAGAATCTCTCTTCCTACATGAATGGCTATGAAAAATCTAACAGCTATGTAGTTGTTCCTCTCAAGTGGTCTCATGATATTTCGAAAATGATTCAATGTGATATCAAGAACAATGATGATAAAACTGATGATACTAATAGTTCAGTTATTGCAGAGCTGCGACAAATCCTAAAGCAAAAGAGTGCTGTTCTCAAGGAAAATACAATACCAGAAAGAATAGAGTTGACATGTCCACAAGTGCGAAACCAAATGTTTACCGGAAAAAAACGTAAATCCGATTCAACTTTCAGTGTGAAAAAGGATTTAAGTTTTGCGACTTTGTATAAAGACGTTTCAAGTGAAAAATTTGAGTACAATGTTAAAGTTATGAATAAAAATGATAAGCATACGGATAAGAAAGATAAGCTAAATGAGGAGAAGATGGATGAAGAGAAGATAGATGAGGAAGAAATAAAAGGAGAGAATATAAATGAGGAAGAGACAGATAAAGAAGAGAATGAGGAGGATGAGGTGGTGGAAGAGAAGCAGGTCGAGGGCAATGATGATGATGAGGACGAGGAGCATGAGGATGAGAAGCTATCCTACTTTTGTAAATCTAGGTTAAGGTTTTTTTAAATGAAT
>CAKNWU010286716.1:0-10903 GCA_932072015.1 Andricus quercustozae
ACCGTTCGAGATGACCATGTCGAAATTCTGAGATGATCGATTTGAACCTCTTGTTTCAACGTTCTAGAGATAGTCGCTTTAGACATCTTCAAGGGCTGTCCTATAGTCGACCCTGCAATATGGCCTGTCTGCGCATCCAGATGGCCCAAGTGACCTTCCATTTTTCTCCGTGTAAGCTCATAATTAGCGATTTTAAAAAGTCTCTGCGATTCATTTGCTGGTTTGCAGAATTAAAATTGTACAAAATCATGGAGTTAATTCCACCTTGGTCGAGCATCCCCATCCAAACTCTCATCGGCCGTCGCAGAGTTTTTCTTGCCGTTGTGTATTCATGACACATATGGTCAAATGTGTCAGTATCTAAGTTTGTTTTTGATGATTTTTGTAGTCCAGGAAAGTACAGCATGAAAACATTTTTTGGAACTCAATACTGTATGGTTATTTAATTTTCCATGCAATACATTGTTTTTAAACAAAAAAGTCAAATTGACTTACCTCCACACAATTCATACGTATAAGAGCTACTGGGGCTCCTGTGACCCCGCGCGTTTCACTTATATTTGTCACTTCACAACGACGCACAATAAAGGCACTGGACCAACTAGGCCCCACTTCCAGAAAGTGAAAGTGAATTATGGATAAGGTCTCGGCCCAAAAACATCATGTAGAAGTTCACGAGCGTAATTTGATTTCCATTTGAGGTAGTCAAATACCCCACGGGCCCTGTCTAGGGTTAAATGAGTGTGAGATAGTTGGTTTAACAATTCTTTTATTATAGGAAGAAGAACAGAGTTAAATAGTTATATAAATTAAAACTTACGTGTACCTTTCTAGCAAGAAAGGGCAAGAGTGAGTTGCTTTGTCGGTTGGATCTCGGCTTATGACGTAAAACACCGACGGGGTTTTACCGGATGATAAGTTGAATAACTCGTAAGAAATTCGATAATGAGTCCTTTCGCGAACGTTAACACCGCGGACTTTATTCGGAAAGTTGCTCTGCGACGACCGAAAGCCTCAGTCGAAGGGACTTAGTCCAAGACTTGATCACGATAACTACTGTGAATTTGAACTTTTAAAATATGCGACTTAATCAGAGGTTTTCTTCGGTCCCAATGAGATACAAGCCGTTACTTTGTCAAAACTATTCGTTAACCGTGGACCGAAGTGAACAGTATGACTGCCGAGAATGTAAGACGATTGACAAGGGTAGCGTAGGGGTTTATATACACTGTTAAAAATAATATTAAATTTGATATACCCATGTGTATTAAAATTAATATATCAAGCATATGAAATCGCTATGAAAAGCGTGTATAATAAATTTCATATGCATTCATGTGAATCACTTACAAGAAAAATAAGATAATTCTATTTTACACAAATTTAAAATAAGTTTAGCAATCATTTTCGATCCTAAATAATAAAACATGATACCTTCTTCCTGTTAAACAAAAATAAAATTGAATTTTAAGTCGAAAAGTTCAATGAAGCAAATAAATAACAGAGTTAACCTACAATGAACTGTATTCGCATTACATTTTTACCATTCAGAGCGAATTTAGGAAAAAGTTCCACCCGTACATTGCATTTTCATTATAAATAACATTTCAGTCGACGAACTGTAGATTATTAATTTAATTGCGATTATTTGACAAGATTTAAAGAAATGAAAGCACTTTGAGTTTTCACGCAAACTGCTATACCGACCTGTATATTAAATTTAATACACATGTATATTAAATCCACTACACCAATGTATGTTAAATTTCAGTAGCGGTCGTGCATATTTGCTTCACACACATGTATATTAAACCTCATACAGATTTTTCTAACAGTGTACGCTTCATCTTAGAAGCAACTGGCACAACGTAACCAAGGCACGTTCCGGTCACAATGTCACCAAGGAACGTTCCTGTCACAATGTCGTACGATTCATGTGGGTGATTCATGCTATCGTCAGCGACCGTGGTCAGCGATCGCGCATCTCAACTCTGGACCTTTCAGGAGTTAGGATTTTATACGTTGGCTTAGCTATAGGCGATATCTCTAGTCAGACACTGTCGGTTACAATCTTGTCTGACTATTTACATGTTTATTCACTAAGTGGGTTATGACATTATATATCGGTAACTTATTACTTTAAGTTAGACATACGTGTGTATTCATGTTCCATATAATTAGTTTTTACTTTGTTATTTTTTATGTTTCAGATTATTAGGAATATGTATACATTCGTATGTTATTAAATATACTTAATTATATATTAGCGGCAGAGTCTGCAATTACCATCTCTTATTAACCAAGCATATGCTAACTTGTCGGTATTCTCTGAGTCATTATCCTTCCATGGTAATATACTTTATGTATCTTATGATTTCTATTCCATGGTTATATACTTTATGTATCTTATGATTTCCATTCCATGGTAATATACTTTATGTATCTTATGATTTCTATTCCATGGTAATATACTTTATGTATCTTATGATTTCTCTCTTACGGACCGTAGTGCAGTTACCATAGATAGGTTCAAACTCAGAGAAGATCGTTCATGCTATTACTTGTAGTTGATGGATTTAGCCTGAAAGATTTGCGATATGGTAGGTTGCGCCTAGCTAGGCGTTACATTAAATTTTGTAAAATTTCGGGATGTAACAATGCTCTTATAGGATTTTTTTTCAATTTGGCCAACGTATTAGATTTGCCATTTTGAATTTTGATTTTTTATTACATATTTAAAACCAGCAACTTACGCAATGCTTCTTAAATGGATTTCATAAAATTGTAGTCATATTTAGAATGCGTTAGCTGCAATATTGTGTCCGCCATTTTTAATTTGGAAATTTGGAAAACAGATTTGGAATCAGGGATCCAAAAAGTATTTACAAAATAAATTTCATGTAAATCGGATAATATTTCGAGTTTTGATCACCTTTTCGACCATCCGGCCCACTGTGCGGCGCTGAGTCGTCGGACCTAAGCTTTTTACGAAATCTGTTCTGAAACTCGTTATGTAAAGATCAGCGGAGAATAAGAGGTAATGTAGTAAATCAGTATTTGTGTCAATACGATCGCTTAAAGTCTTTATATTCTTGTTTTACTATGCCTCGACTGGTGATTAATGATTGGGACAATGAGAGAGTCGATTACATTTGAACTATGAATTAAAACATTAGGCATTAATGCAGGAATGAAGTACTTACTCTATTTTTATACATAAAAGTCTGCTTTTTTAGACAATATTCGCCAAAACTTGTTTGCATCGATGACCTTACAAAATTTCTGAAAAAAGTTTAAAAATTAGTTATTAGCAGTTGGTAACGTTGAAAATACCAATTTTTCACTGTTAGAAATGTCACGTAACCGCGAGAATATATTATAATTATCTATCTGATTATACGAATTTCGTGTATTTTAAAATGTCGAAGAAAAGTTCACGCGCTGATCAAAATAGAATTGGTCTTGGGGGGTGGTCGATATCTTCATATGAGAAGAACAGGAAGGCGCGGAAAGAAGCTATAAAGCCTTCTCGAGGATTGGTTCAGCCCTGCCAAGCGGAAAACTAATGTTTTGTCAATCTAGTCATAAAAACTAATTGCAATGAGGGTGGAATGTATGGCAACGCTTGGATCTCCAAGGAGATTCCTCTTACCGCGATGTGTAAAAACTCTGGAACAGGTGGACAGCAATCAGTATTTCGTCAGTTATTAGCAGTTATTCAGTCAGTTATTCGTCGGTTATTAGTCAGTTATTCGTCGGTTATCAGTCAGTTTCACCGGTCTTCACCCGTATTTTTTAGCAGTCCCTCGGTACCAGTGTTCAACCCTTCGGTTCGGTTCTGCTCAACTGGTGGTTTCAATTCTTTCGGGATCGTACTCTCCCA
Organism: Andricus quercustozae; assembly: GCA_932072015.1. NCBI lineage: Eukaryota > Metazoa > Arthropoda > Insecta > Hymenoptera > Cynipidae > Andricus > Andricus quercustozae. The sequence goes on from CAKNWU010286716.1 coordinate 3,884, forward strand.
GTATCTTCTAAAATACCAGTTCATCGTGACAATCTTCAGTTGGGATTTACTTCTACCCTAATCGAACTCATCACGTGCCAAGCCATCACCGGATCACCAAGAATCACCGGATACACAGAGGATCAAGGATCTATTACCAAACTCCGTCGTCTACTGCATATCCGGAACCAGCCCTGAGAGATTCTACATACACAAACAAACTTAAACTCGGAAAGTCCTAATAAGCATTAACCTCTGTCATCTTGCCTCTCTTATCTGTCAAAACACTTATAAATCCGTTATTTCCAGTCGGACAGTCGGAGATAAATAACATTCCTTCTCAAAATCAATTGAAGTATCCATCTTGGAACCCCTGCGCATCTTTCCTTCTTCAAAAATTGACCTATGTATTTAATCTAAATAAACTGATGTGATCGTAATTATGTGTATTTAATTTATTTGACTTGTGTGCTCGTCCCAAATTATGGTCTTATCCGATTACAATTAAATCGAGCAACTTAGGGAATTTAAGTGTATGTATACGTTGTCAAGACGTCACATAAATTTATTTTTGGTGCATCGTCCGGGAAACAAAAGCACATGTCATTGAATTTCACATGTTTACGAGAAAATCAGTCCAGACATAAAAGTCATTGAATAAATAAGAATTTTGCTTTTTTCAAATGAATTGATTAACAAGGAATTTATAACCCTTTAAAATATAAAATCTAATTGATAAAAAAACAGATAAGAAATGGACCCATATTTTTCTGCCAATTATTCAGGAATAATAATATTTTTTATATATTTCTATGTATATTTTTCAAACATTTTCTTTGATATTGAAATATTTTGCAACCCTGTTGTGCAAAATAAATTTAAAATCGTGTTGAGACATGGGCATGCACCCATATTTGTTTTATGACACCTGTAATTAATTGAAACAATGTCAGATAAGCCGAGTATCCCTATTATAGACCCAAATAACGTTATAATTACACGTAGTCAAGCACAAGCGTATCCAGATATTGCCATGTTAGTAAGGGAAAGTAAAGCAATAACTGATTCAAGAAGGAAAACTCGAATCAATAAAATTCCAGGAAATTTCTCTCAGACATTACCTATATTAGGTGAAAGTCCTTCCGGTACAAATATTTCAAGTGTATCAAATCTCGTACATTCTGTGGGAAATCAAGATAAAAGTGTGATAATTAGTTCAAGTAATCCTATTCATCGCGATCAATTAAGTGAAACTGTGGTCCTCGATGACGGCAATCCAATAAATTCAACAGTTTTAGAAAATTCGGAATTTGAGAATACTATAATAGAGGAAGATACTCAGGATTTAAATCGTATAGGCGCCGCCTCGCTTGCACTTCAATCTCATTTTGATAAGGCAGCTCGCGGTAACATAGAAAATAATTACCAAGTTAAAGGAGAAAAAAAGCCCGATAAAGATAAGGATTTAATCACGAGGGAAAAAACTCTGTTAGGGTTCCTACATAAAAATAAAAAATTAACTGCACAAATTACAAAGAAAGTTTTACTTCCACCCAGTGAAGCTAACCCATCAATGAACCAATTTTCATTACAATCTAACCGAATTGACCCTAACATAAAGAAACAGGAATTTTCTGCAACCATGTCGAATCCACAAGTAATAACCATAGCAAATAATCAAATGATTTCGATACGCGATGCCTTAGAAGTTGTGCCCATATTCAATGGTGAAAATATTCCTTTGACTCATTTTATTGAAGGTTGTAAGGAAGCAAAGGAAATGCTTCCTGAATTTGTTGAAGGGATTTTGGCAAAATTAATCCGGAGCAAACTAACTGGTGAGGCTAGAAAGTGCATTTCTAGATCACCGCACACCAAAATTGAGGATTTGATAGATCGATTAAAAAGGGTTTATGCGCCAGATAAAACGGTTTATCAGTTACAGAGGGAATTAGGTAGAATATATCAATGGGAAAGCGAAAAATGTATCGCTTACGCACTGCGTATCCGAGAAATCGGAAACAAAATATTAGATGTTCACAAAATGAGCAATGATGGACAAACAGATCCCACTTTCGAAACAAGTTACGCGACAGATATTACTGATTGTTTCTTGCGTGGGTTAAGGTCGGAATTAGAATCAAGAATAGGAAAACATAGGTCATTTAAGGCAACAGTAGACGCTGCTATTGAGGTAGAAAGAAGGTTATCAGGTACAAAAGCATTGCGGGAAGACGGAAAATTTAAAACACCTCAGGAAACCGGAAATCAAGCAAGTAATATTGATAAAGAGTTAATTAAATCAGGGAGAATAGCTACGGTACAAGAAGAAATAGATTTAAGATGTCAAATATGTGGGAAGAAAGAACACGCAGCCCCCACCTGTCGTTTTCTAGGTCAGACTCAACAAAACTTCCCCAACCGTAACTTCCAAGGCCAGAGACGGGAAAACCCTCCTAACCAATACCGAGGTCACCGACCCAACCCGATAAATCAGTACCCTGCGTTTCAAACTCAGGGAAATCCTCGGTATCTACGACCAGCTGGCGGTCCACAGTATCCGGCTGCGCCCCAAAATACATTTTACACACGTTCTAGGCAAGAAAGAGATAATCAGGGATTCAGAGTCAAAGACAAAACAATTATAGAAATTGGAAGCAGGGTCCAAGACAAATAAATAATCATCAACCACGTTTTGATTCCACGCAACGAAATTCCAATTCTAACGATAATACTTGTGCGTACTGTCACAGACCAGTACATTTTATTAAAAATTGCTTTCAAAGAATTAGAGATGACGGCGAAAACTTACAACGGTTCTCCCAACAAAATACACAAGAATATTTAAATCAGGGAAAGGCGAGAACCTCCCTCAATTAGTGTGCAACGAGGGAGGTTACAAGTACCAAGAATCAAATACACCTATTGCAATCAGTGAAAAAGATCCAGAAATTAGAACAGCAAAAGTTAACCTACGTATTGGAAATTCTGTACCATCTGTCCTTTTAACTATTAAAGGCTTAAAACATCCTATGTGCATGATGGTAGACACAGGTGCAGGACCAAATTTAATTTAAAAACATTCTATTCAGGATATTTTATCTATAAATCAAGCAGAGGTACTTAGATTAACTGGAATAAATAGCCACCCAGTATATACTTTAGGGTAAATTGAATTTAATGTTTTTGGGTACTTAACCATATTTAATGTAATTCCTAATGAGGTACCTGTATATTACGATGGAATTCTAGGTTCAGAATTTTTTTCAAATAATGACGTTAAAATTAATTATGCAACCAGAACACTTGATGTAAAAGGTCAAATCTATCCCTTTATAACCAACGAAACTTTAACCATACCAGCATGATCGATTTCAGATTTCTTTGTAAAGATTGAAAACCCAGAAAAAATGAAGGATATGTACCAAGATTACTAGTTGAAAATTGTGTATTTTTAGGCGATGCGTTAGTAACCAACAATGATGGTAAAGCATGCATGAAAATAGCTAACGTATCAATGCAGTCTAAAGAAATCACGGTACCTCTAGTCACATTAGAAGAATTTGAGGAAATGAAAAAACAATCTACAGGTTTCAATGGCTCAAATAGCGATACTTTTTGTGAAAAATCTCCCGATAAAATCTTTGATGAATTTCTGCTCTCAGACTCCAATGTTAATAAACTTTTTCCTATAGACAATGTCAATGATGAGGACAGGTTCAAACATCTTAAAAGTTTGCTTAGATTAGATAATTTACAGGTATTAGAATCGAAGCATGTTGACAAACTTATTTTAAACAATCTAGATTGCTTTCATATCCCTGTGAACAACTTGAAGCTACAACTGTCCTTGAACACCATATCCCTAAAACAGATGATATTCCCATCGCTTCACGTCAATACCGTTTTCCTGCGATTCATAAAGAGGAAGTTACTCGTCAAGTCAATGAGTTACTTCATAACGGTATAATTAAACCATCCCAATCACCATACAATACACCTATATGGATCGTTCCCAAAAAGGTACACTCGCAGGGAAATAAGCGGTGGAGAATGGTGATAGATTGTAGGAAGTTAAATGAAAAAACTATTGGCGATTCTTACCCTTTGCCAAATATCAGTGAAATTGTAGACGAATTGGGAGGAGACCAGTATTTTTCTGTGTTCGACCTTGCCCCAGGATTCCACCAAATTAAAATGAGTCCCCAAGATGCCCACAAAACAGCTTTCTCTACACCCTACGGACACTATGAATTTGATCGGATGCCATTCAGCCTTAAAAATGCGCCGGCTACTTTTCAAAGACTTATGGATCTTGTTTTAATAGGATTGCAGTGTACAGAACTGTTTGTATATTTAGACGGTATTGTTCTTTACGCTGATAGTCTCGAAGAACATCAGAGAAAATTCACCGAATTAATGAATCGACTTCGTAATGCCAATTTAAAGTTACAGCCCGACAAATGTGAATTTCTAAGACCTGACGTATCTTATGTAGGTTACATAATTGATAAACACGGTGTTCGCCATGATCCTAAAAAGATACAAGCTGTACAAAAATTTCCTCTCCCGAAAACTCAGAAGAACCACAAACAATTTTTAGGTTTAGCGGGATACTATCGTAGGTTTATTAAACATTTTTCTAAAATCACTAGTCCATTAACCCAACTTCTAAAAAAAGATGAACTATTTGTCTGGGAAGAAAACAACAGATTGCTTTTGAGACATTAAAAGCGAAATTGTGTGAGGAACCCGTTCTCATACGACCTGATTTCTCAAAACCCTTTGTTGTTACAACTGATGCGTCTGGTTATGCTATTGGGGCAATATTATCACAACGTGTGATAGGAAAGGATAAGCCAATATCTTTTGGGTCACGAGCCCTTAGTGACACTGAACTCAAAGTTGGCCCAACCTTGGACAACAATGTGGGGCCGACTTTGATTTTGAAAGGTTCGTACTACACAGGTGGAAATACACAAAATAGGTATTGAAAAATAAATAATAATTGATTTCGAGTATTTTGACTATAAATTTTAATGGTCCTGCTCAGAATGGATACATATATTACATTTTTAAACATTATATTGCATATAAAATTTTTAACGCTACGAGGGTTCGAACCTACATCTATACCTGAATCTATCGCCTAGCAGTCGGGAGTCTTACCCATTACTCTATACGTACATAATTGAAAGTCAATGAAAAAACCATCCTCATAAGCCACAACTCAAAGCAGTTGAAAAAATAATTAAGTTTTGTATTATTATGCGACATCATGTACAGGTAAAATAAATTAACTGTTAACGCGAGTATGAATGAAATAAATTATAAATAAATAATAAAAAAACTTTGTTTCAAAAATTTGATATTACCGTAGTGTTATGGTTATTTTGAGCTAATTTGCCAAAGCCTAAACGACCGTCGACCCAACCTTGGGCCAGAGTTGGACCGTCGGTCGGCAGCAATGAGATTACTTGCGCCGGATAACATTACGCCGATGGTCGGACCAACTATCGCCCACGGTAGGGCCGCCCGTATTGTTATGGTTATTTTGAGCCAATTTGCTAAAGCCTAAACGACCGTCGACCCACCCTTGGGCCAGAGTTGGACCGACGGTCGGCAGAAATGAGATTACTTGCGCTGGATAATATATTCGCCGATGGTCGGGCCGCCCGTAGTGTTATGGTTATTTAGAGCCAACTTGCCAAAGCCTAAACGACCGTCGACCCAACCTTGGTCAGAGTTGGGCCGATGATCGGCAGCAGAAAGGTTACTTGCACTGGATAATACTAGGCCGATGGTCGCGCCAGCGATCTCCCAGAGTCAGACCGACCGTTGTGTTATGGTTATTTAGAGGCAATTTGCCAAAGCCTAAACGACCGTCGACCCAACCTTGGGCCAGAGTTGAGCCGACGGTCAGGTGAATTTTAGATGCCAATGTCTGCTTCTAACGTTGGCCCAACTAAGGTGGCTTCGAACTGCTATAGTTAGGCCAACCTTGGTTAGCAAAATTCGGTTGCCAAAGCTGGCCTGACGTTGGGCCGACCGTCTACTCTGGCTGCCAACCCAAATTCAATTTTTTCTATATAAATATGATTTAGGGAAACTTATTCAAGGAAATAAAGTCCTATTACCTGTCCTACTAAACACGGCATGTGTTATTAGACAATCCTTGTTCTGTTATTGTGCATGATCAAATTATTGAAACCAGTTCTAACATATAATTTAAATTTTCTTATTTCATTTCCCGGATCGAGGAGCACAATGATTCTACCAAATTTTTAAGCCTTTCTCATAATCCTCCCCGAATCAAGATTAATATTATGCTCACCTTATTCCTACCAGTATCCTCCTGCAATTCAAACACCTGGACTTTATTTTGAGAAATTGACAAACGTTCGGTTTCCTCTAAGTGATTGGAACGTATGATAAATTGTTACCTTATTGTTTTAGCGGCCCCAAATCAGGAAATTGCAATATAAATGATCAAAGATTACAAAAATAATTAAAAAGAAGTAAACTTAGTCAGTATATTTTGGAAATTCGTGTATAACTTGAATCTGTTTGCATTCCAGATGACACCCCGTTTGGCCACGAAATAATCAATTACTTTCAAGAAATACCACGCTTTTATTTACGTGGAAATGACAATCGTACTCATTCATATTTTTTATTTTGAGACAATTGAAATCCCAAAAAAATTAGCTATTCTTTATTCCAGTTTTAATAAGAAATTAAAAGAAATTAATTATGTTGGCGGTCGTGGGTGTGGTGAGCCCACACTTGTAGTTATTTACTACAAGAAACTATCCACCTAAAAAACACTACCCGAATAGGGTAGTGTCACGCTTACCCCTAGAGGCTCGCCGAAAGGAAAATAGCTTAATGATATACATAGAATTATGCAGAAAATTCCACTCTATACAGCGAATGGGTTTCAGAAACCTTAGGAAAACTATCACCAATCGCAGATTATTACCTGGAAACCTTACACAAATTATAAAATATCCTATCATTTACTAAAATGGGAAAATAGCG
>CAKNWU010286719.1:0-10138 GCA_932072015.1 Andricus quercustozae
TTTCTTGTGCGAGAGATGCCGCTGGGGATAATTACCGCAGTTTGGCCATCTTTACAACTAGTTAGAAAATTTTCTTGGGCGAGAGATGCCGCTGGGGATACTTACCGCAGTTTTGCCATCTTTACAACTAGTTAGAAAATTGTCGTGGGTGAGGGTTGCCGCAGGGGAGACTTGCCGCAGTTTGACCATCTTTACAACTAGTTAGAAAATTTTCTTGGGCGAGAGATGCCACTCGGAGACTTGCCGCAGTTTGGCCATCTTTACAACTAGTTAGAAAATTGTCGTGGGCGAGGGTTGCCGCAGGGGAGACTTGCCGCAATGTTTTTCAGATGCGAGATGCCGCCCGTGAGACAATAAGTTCTGGGAGACTTGCCGCTATTTTGCCATTTTTATTTGGACTTAACAAATTTTCTGAAGGAGAGAGATGCCACTGGGAGACATGCCACTGGTGAGAGATGCCGCAAAAATGTCGTTAAGAAGATTAGGAAAGGAAGTAGTAGCACAGACTTAATTGAAATTGAGAATAATTAAGAAAATCAATTTCATTCTTAATTTAAAATCCTAACAAATTTAAGAGTCCAAATATTATAGAAACTATAGAGGATTCGATGGTTGCAGCGTCGGCAGAGATAAAGTTGGGGAAAAATACTTCTATTAAAAACTGTGTGTATAGCATGATAATAAGAGATTCGCGCCCAAGGTCAATTTAAAAATGTCGAATTTTTAACTTTTTGAATATAAAAAGAGATAGAACGGTATCTTGGGGATGCAAATTGGATATTTGAAGAGGAACAATACTACGGGGTATCATCTTCAAGAATGCTTCTAAAGCGTATGGTACAGCGCTTGTAGGAAGAATAACTTGGTGATACTTTGTGAAATTCCTCATTTCACAATTGTCGACTGTAGGTTTAGTTACTAAAAAATTGATGAAAACCTCATCGGACGCATCTTAACATAAGAGGTGCAAATGAATAGAAAGTGGGCTATTGTGGATAGCTTTTTATTGAATTCTATTGAACTTCTGTTTATCGGCTCTCGTGTGAAGATAATACATAAAGGAATCAACGGATACAGTTTGCCAGATTAAAATATAATTAGATTTACATAAAGAGTGGTTTCCAATAGTTTGGTCTGACGATGGAAATCATTGCCCTCGGTGCCTTGCGTGACCAACTGCAGGGTTTCTTCTTGGCCTTAATATTTGAAATATTTTTTTTTCGGGAAGACTGCCCACTTCGTCATCGTGCATCAGTTCAGCCTTATTTCCACGTAGGAGTTTTTTAACTCGTCTGTACTCTCCTTTATGGACAGCCCATAGTGCAGAATACTCATTTTCACCTCTAAATGTTCCAAGGATGCTTAAATCGGGAACTGATATTAATGACATCAGTGATTCGTGCTCTGGTACTTCCTCCATATAAAGCTCATCTGCTGAAAGTCGATAATAACCTTTAGGAAACTCTGTATTAGTAAATCCAAACCCACTCCACTCATCACCAGGGTGATAAAATCGCATTACACCCTGGGACGGTGCTATATGAAAAAGTCGGCCATTATGTTTACGGATAGGAACAGAGTTGTAAACAGGTCTATCTTGGACATGAGAATGATGTTGAAAAGCATATTGATGTGGCACAGGTGAATGAGATACGTCAGAAGTAGGAAGTACGGCAACAGGACCCGGAACGTGAAAAGTAGGAACTACATCAGGAAAAGATTCACCAGAAGTTAAATCTTGATGATAATATGGGTCAGCGTCATAATGGTTAAATGGTTCAACACTTTCGCCAGAAATAGGCAAGGGGTTATGTGAATATCCGAGATAATTGTGATAGGAATATGGATTATTGTTTGGATTATTGTCCATCTGCGAACTGAACTCTGCAAGAAGAAATAAAAACGGGTAAATTATAATTTTTTATAAACCTATAATATTGTCTGGACAAATTATTGAAAAAGATATATTTACCAGTAGAATTAAGAATGATGACCAAGGTGGTGACCAGAGAATGAAGAATCTTCATTTTTTCAGGCTATAGGAACAACTAAATAATGATGGACTTTATTAACAATATAACTGATGAATATGCTGAACCTACTAGTATATATACTGGAAGTGTATTATTCACCTAATTCCACATTCCACGTTTCATACATGTGACAAATAGTAATTGAAATGTGAAATCATAACTTAGGATCTTCTTCTCTGACGCGGTAGTAAATCCAAACGTAAACAGTTGGGGCTTCGTAACCGCGGAATTGCACAATTCGGCTGTACTCACAGCGCCTCTTTCTTGGCCCCTCGGACCCTCTCATCCACGAATGCTGCCGTCGAAAGTTGTAGGAAGGCGGTATATCTAAATCTCTTAAGTCAAAGTTCCAGTGATATTTGTTCACGTACTTTATTTTTTTACCGATGGAAGCTCAAATAATTTATGTTTAAAGTAAAAGGAGATTAATTTCAATAATGTCTCAGTTGTAAAATCAAAAGGTAAAGCCAACTACGAATAGTAGAAGATTGATTAATTACTGTGTTTTTTATTAAAAGCAATTAGTTCTATACGTTAGTTTAATAAATCATTCCCCCCCCCCGTGGGGGGGGGGGGGGGGGGGGGGGGAGGGGGTTGGGGTGTTCGGTTTAAAGTTATATATTTTGTTTAAAACTTGTTTTTTTTTCCTGTTTGAGGATTATGCATTTTTTTAAATTTAAAATTCATCCTTTTAGGTTAAAATTAAAACTGCTTGAATAGAAAGAGAAAGTCAATTAATAATAAAAGTTCAAAAAGTAATCTGAACATAAAATCTTTTTAATATTCTCATCAATTATTTCTTGACTATAATGCGGCGCAGTGAACAGTTTTTTCTTTTTATATTCACTTGAAAGCAACCAACAAAGAGTAGTTTTTCAAATGATCACCGATTTACCACTAGAATTGCTATAATGAACAAATGGTCCAGTTGGTGAAACCAGAAGTTATAAAGATAATCTTATTAAATACCAAGATAATTTTTTTTTTAATTTGCTGTATTTTCAATTTTGATTCCTGGGTCTTGGCAAAAGATTAGGAAGACTTTTTATTGCAATTTCTGATGAGTGCATTAGTTCAGCTCCAGTATTTCCTGGTAGCCTTGCAACTCTATGGAGCCCTCTATTATGTATAGCATATAGTCCACGATACAAATAAAAAGGATTTATTGTTCCAAGGATGCGTTCATCGGGAAGCGATACTAATGAACGAACACTTTAGTTTGGTGTTATTAGTACGTACCCTGTGTCCTCTACGTTACTTGAAAATAGCCAAAGGGATATTTGATGTCAGTATACCTTAACCCTGTAGCCTCACCATCTGCATCACTAGCTCTTTAAGGTGTTACGATTGCAGGATGATGTCCAGGATGAAAATAATTGCCATTATATTCACTGAAATGAACAGGTAGGTCAGATAAAGAATATTGAAGCTCAGGAGGAAGTACGAAAGTAGGATTTACGGCAGGATCGTGAAATGGGTTATTGTTAGGATCATGTTCCATTTCATAAAATCCAAGCCTGCAAGTTGGAACAGGGGATACCCATGGATGAACGTCAAAGAGGATTTAGAAGTCATGTTGATGGGTGTAGGAATAACATCTTTCAATTTGACTTTATACTAAAACAGCAACATGAACGTTTCAAGCCTCTTTACATGGCATCCGTGGACGTCGCAAAGGTGTTTCCATCAGTTTCACATCCGGCACTAATATCTGCGATGATATCATTTGGGATTCTAGGATGCAGCGCAACAGAAAGCATGAATCACGTTATCCAAAATGCTTCAGATTGCATGCAGCCCGCACTAAGAGACATGATGCCGGTAGTAGCTATGTAGCATTGAGACTGCAAAATCAAGGCTTTGTAGTTCAAAAAGAACCACATATACAAACTGATGAAGGGCTCAGGAAGCCAGAATTGGTCAGATAGCCAGAAGGGGTCAATATGCCAGAAGGCAGAATTATATTTTCAACGGTCACACTTAATTGGAAAGGGGTTTGGGCACCCGACGCAGCTAAAGATCTTGGTGGTTGGGGCTTCATTCAGAAGTACTTTAAAACCATTACGTCGAGAGTGCTTAAAGGGGAATAGCAGCCTTCCGGATGTTTAACAACACAACATCTACTCACAGAAGACCAGCAAGGGAAGGCGTAGGCTGAGTTGAAAGTCGAATCGAACGACCGTGATGAACAAACTGAAAATCACGACGAAAATGTTTGTTTAGTGTCATTGTCCACCCAGAAAACATGGGTGACGCCTCCCGGATGTAGAGGCGCAATACAAAGGAGTTCGTTTTAGTGGGTGCGATTCCCACTCAATTCACACACTGAATTCTCCTTTCCAAAAAAAATATTATCATGGTCCATCTGTGAATTGAACTCTGCAAAAAGAAATCAAAATAGATGAATTTTGATTTTGTAATAAACCTAAGATATTTTTTGGACAAATCACTAAAAAATATATTTACCAGTAGAATTAAAAACGATCACCAAGATTGCAAGCAGTGGATGAAGAATCCAAATTTTTTCAAACTTCAGAAACAACTAAATAATGAAGGACTTTATTAAAAATAGAACTGATGATAAGTATTTTAATACTGGCGATGAGCGTAAGCAGTTCTTGAGATCTTTGAAGGCTTTCTCGCAATCTGGAGTCCAATGAAAGGGAAAATTTTACTTTGTAAGGTCAATGAGTGGCTTAGCCCTAGTAAACAAGTTCTTAATGAATTGTAGATAATACCCGACGAGTCCCAGAAACTATTTCATCTGTTTTAGATTTGTGGGTGTTTTGAAATCCCTTACCGCTTGAATCTTATCGGGATTTCTTTTTACCCCTTTTCACGTTTATCAGGCTGCAACTTCAATCCCGCTTGCCGCAGTCTTTTCAAGAGTATGACGAGGTTCTCATTGGGTTTTTTGAGGATTGAGCCGAATACGACCATGTCCTCAAGATAAACAAAGCAAAGGTTTCCTACCAAACCCCTAAGAGCTGTGTTCATGATCCTCTGGAAGGTTACTGGATAGTTCTTGAGATCAAACGGCAATCTCTCGAATTCGAAATGACCTTCCTGTGTACTAAAACCTTTTTTTTATTCTGGATCCGTAGTTATCTGATAGAATCCAGAGCTTGAATCAAATGCTGAAAAGAACTTCGCCTTTCCTAAGTGGTCGAGTATATCATGGATTATTGGTAGTGGGTATTCATCTAGGTCAGTTCTTTTGTTTAGCTTCCTGAAATCAATGATAATGGGCCATTTATTTTTTCCAGAAGCATCAGCTTTCTTCAAAACTACTCACAATGTTGAGTTCGAAGGTGATTTTAAAATAGAGATTTCTCGTTTGTTCAGCATCTCTTTTACTTGACGACTGATTTCAGCTTTATGACACTCCGGTTGGTGATAAGAAGGAATGTTAATGGGTCTTTGATTTTTTAAGATGATTTCGTGTTTTGCTAAACATGTGCATGGAAGAGGATCTCCTTCTAAGGTGAAAATATCGTGACAAGTTTGGAGAGTTTTGTTTATTCCCTCTCGGTGTTTTTCGTCAGAATTGGAAAGTTTCGTATTTCCTCGGAGAATTTGTAGTCTCTTGGCTAATTCCATCGTCGCAATAGAATGTACATTTTCTTCACGTTCGGTTTGAACACTTATGTACTTGGGTTGAATCTCCATGGCTGAAAGCATCGTCATTTCGTATGTCTTATTCGAAATCAGAATTCGTAATTCGTGGTTTTGGATTCTGTAAATTGAGTCTGGAATATTTGGATGATCTATAATTAGCATGTGCCCCTGTTTCTTTTCTACTTCCCAGGTAATAACTTTAATCGTGTTTCTTGGTGCAAATATCCCCGTGATGGTGCAATTCATGTTAAACTTTATCTTGTTTTAAATGAGTGTTTGAGTTGTTATCTGCTTTTTTACAAGTAGGCCAAGATAGAATTATTCGGCATTAAAATTGATACCGTGTTGACGCAAGATAAATTTTTTTGCCACACATTTATTTTATACATGTACGTACACAAGTATACATCATACCGCCAATAAGATTCATTAAAAGAATCCGGAAGAATTGAGGACAATTTTGTTAATATTGAAAAATTTTATAAAAGCTTTTAATTATTTTAAAAGATATTACTAAGTTTGAGAAATCTAAAGGGATTATAAAATAATTATCATGTTCGTATAATCTTAAAAAGAAATAAGCCTAAAAAATAAATTTTTCTTAGACATTTTTTTTAGTATAAAAAGTTATTTCCCACTCAAATAGAAAAACTCGAAGATGTTAGTTTAACCAAATGGATGCTCAATATTAACTAAAGATGAAAGTCTAAAAATGATTTCTTTTTCGAATTTATCCTCATGTTAAAATTTTTTTATATATTAATAATATGGAAAAAATGAGACTGTTTGAGAATATTAGTTCACAGTTTTAAATTTATCATTCTTCTTTCTTCACGGAATTAATACCTTTTTACACATACATTTCAGAACGATTATTTTTAACGCAAATAACGTAAGTTTAAATAGATAAAGTTAGTAAATAATTCTCATTTTTCCATTTAGAGGCATTAGCTTGTAAATATGTCATGTTTTTCGAGGTGTTCTCGCCTGTTTACATGTTTCACAATATTGCTTTATAACTGTTTCAATAAATATGAAAATCATTTTTTGATTAAATTTTTGGACACAAGCTATGATGAAAATAAATCAACAAAAGTTGTTCTCTCAAAAAGGATCTACTTCCAAGGGATTAAGGATCCCAAGGATTCCAAGGGATTAAGGATAAAGACGTAACTGGACGCAGAGCTATCAATTTATTATCACCGTGTTGTTTCAAACTGAACACGTGCAAAAAATTTCAGCATTCATTGACGATGGAGAAAGTAACGAGATGTCGGATATTGGTTTCTGAATTCACTCCAATATTTAAAATCTTAGAGTTCAGTGCAATACAGTGACGCCGCGTCATGTCCTTAGCCTTTCGTATTCCAAATATATTTGGTTAATGTGCACTGTTTTTGTATATCAAATTATGTCTCATACACCTCGTTATCCACAAAGAATAAAAAATGCTTTGAGATTTGATGTATTTCATACAAATTTTCAGGTTTTATAGGTTCCACTTAATTTTATAATTTCCAGTCTCTAATAAAAGAGAGACTGGAATAAGTAGGAAAAGGACATGACAAATATAGAAAATGTAGGCTAATCAAATCGACCCCCTGAGATGGCCAGGTCGACTGTCCGAGGAGATCAAGTCGACAATCTGAGAAAATCAAATCGACCTTCTACGATGAGCGATTCGACCCTTTATAATGATCAATTTAGCCCTTTCTGATGATCAGTTCGACTTTCTATGACGTTCGAGTCGACCGTCCGAGATGATCAAGCCGACACTCTAAGATAATCGATTTGAACCCCTTGTTTTAACCTTCTAGAGATAGTAGCTTTAGCGATCTTCAAGGGCTGTCCTATAGTTGACCCTCCAATATAATCTGTCTGCACATCTAGATGGCCAAACTGATCTTCCATTTTTCTCCGTGTGAAATCGCGCACTTCGAACAAAATTTAGAGCATTTGCAACCAAGCATATAATTTGATGTTTCGACACATCTCGCAGGCTATCTTGCTGGCCCTCTCAAAGCCCATCTGCGTAAGATAGAGCTTAATCCTTCCCGCTTTTGATGCAGAGATTAGATATTTATAGAATACTTATTTGGTTTTACGCGAAAAACATATAGTTTTTTTTATTCTGGGCAGCTTTTCCTGCTATTCCGATCACTGTTCGGGATATCTTCAAGAATGCTTCTAAAGTGTATGGTACTGCGGTTGTAGCAGGTGTAACTTGGGAATGCTTGGTGGAATGATGAAATCATTAGCAGTGAGAAGACAATTCGACTAGTAAATGATTATAAGGATAAGAACAGAAAATAAAAGAATATTAAGAAAGGAAGTAGTAATACAGACTTGGTCGGAATTAGGAGTACTTAAGTAAATCAATATCATTGGTAATTGGAAATCAAAACGAATTCAAGAGTCTAAATATTATAGAAACAGTAGAGAATTCGATTGTTGCAGAGTCGGCAGAGTTAACGTTGGGAAAAAAGTACTTCTAATCAACCCTGTGTTTATAGTATGATAGTAAGAGATTCGTGCCCGAGTTCAATTTGAAAATATTGAATTTTTAACTGTTAAAAAAAATATATTTAGCAAAGCGAACTCAGTTAAAAGTGCAGTTTAAAAAATTAATTTTTCAATTCACAATTGTCGACTCTAGGCTTAGTTACTAAATTTAAATTGATGTGAACATCATCGCACGCAACTTAATATATGAGATGGAAATAAATAGAAAGTGTGCTATTGTGGATAGTTTTTTATTGAATTCTTTTTATTTCCGTTTATCTCCTATCTTGTAAAGGTATTACATAAAAGAATCTCAGGATACAATTTGCCGAATAATATATATTTATAGATACATAAAAAGTGCTTTCAAATATTTTTGTCTGAGGATGGAAATTATTACACTTCGGTAAGTATGTCTCAGTTCCTTCGCTCAAATTGTCGTTTGTCATGCAATTCGCCAATTTCTAGTGCGGTCATTAGTTCAGAAAAAACACCGTTATGTGGTATCGTAACTCGTTCGAGACGTCCATCATGTATAGCATATAGTCCAAAATACACGTTTGAACGATAAAGTAGTATTCCAAGGATGCGTTTATCGGGAACTAATACTAATACACGAGTCTCTACATGGAGTGATACTGGTATATATTCTGTGCAGTCATCGTTCAGTCATCGTAAGTTGGAGTCGGTACGGTAAAAGTGTTATTTATTTCTGGCGGAGCATAATCTAGGTGATCATTGGGATTTGGGATATGATGGAGATTTGGGTTATGACCGGGACCTAGGTGAAGATCGTGAAGTTGGTTAGAAAGGTGATCTAGGTTAGGATTGTGAAGTGGGTTGACATGGGGATCAAGCTGTGGATTGTGAAGTGGGTTAAAATTGACATATAGGCGAGGATCGTGCTATGGGTTAAAATTGGGATCTAGGTGAGGATTGTAAAGTGGGTGCAAATTGGGATATAGGTGAGGATAGTGAAATGGATTGAAATTTGGATCTTCGTCAAGATTGGGGACTAGGTTAAAATTGTGATGTAGGTTTTGATTGGGATCTGCATTAGAACTGGAAGATGGGTGATGATAATTGTGATTGTCGTCCATCTGTGAACTGAACTCTGCAAGGAAAAATAAAAACGGATGAATTTTAATTTTGTTATAAACCTATAAGATTGCTTGGACAATTCATTAAAAGCTATATTTACCAATAGATTTCAGAATGATCACCAAGGTGGCGACCAGAGGATAGAGAATCCTCATTTTTTCAAAGTACAGAGGAAGTTTAATGTGAAATCATACGTAATCTACCATCTATAAACTTGATATACTGCCGGTCTTGGGCATGGTCTCATTGCACAGAAAAAGGAAGTAATTTCGGGTCTTCTTCTTTGACGCGGCAGTAAATCCGAACGCAATTCGGCTGTGCTCACAACGCCTCTCTCTCGGTCAACATTCAACTTGGTTGAAAACTCATGTATTTCGTTGATAATTCATACTCGACTTCAACTCTGGTCAAACGGCAATTATGATGTTGGTGAAACAATAATAATTACAGATGGATAAAGATAAAAAGAATATATCATATAATGAATATGAGTCATATATGCTACAATAAGCTAGTGGTTGACAAAACGTATGTCATTAGAGAACTTAAGACTTAATTGTTAGATAACTGGTATAAACTATGGATTGAATTGCAAATATTTAATTTTTATAATATTAAGGCTTCATAATAATACGGCGTAAAACGTCACTCAAAGTTAGATAAATTAACAATACACAATTAACCAGTGCGAAATTTTGAGAGTAGAATTATCAGTGCTAAATAAAAAGTTAAAGAACAGCTTTTTAGTGTGATAATGCGAAGGTGCATTCCTAATTGATTTAGGTATCTTATTCCAAAGAAGCGCTCCCCTCACCATAAAGGATCTTTGCAACTTACAAGATTTTTGACGTGGAACTGTAAGGACCGTTTTTCTTACACGAAGC